>JABUQX010056416.1:0-38197 GCA_015478945.1 Trachelipus rathkii | reverse complement strand
TGCATCAATCTCGGTGGGCGACCACCACAATGTTTCGCCGAGTCGAGCTGCAAAGAAGAAGACCCAGCGCGTGAATATAGTATATTGACATACCTCCGTCCTTTTTTAAACTTATAGCATTTATGACCACGCGCGTGGGCACACAGATCTGACAAGAATGCTCCTTAGATAATACTGTCCAAAACTTACGTGGAAGAAGAGACTGTATTCGAGACAAGCTTCTCAGAGACAACAAGATATACTAATACAAGAATAATATCTTATATTACACAATGTCTCTTTCCCTATGAAGAGATCTATCAAATTCTCCTGTATTAACCGTGACCCTTATCGCCAAATACGTCTATATGTAGTGATATGCTCAAGAGAAAACGAGTGATCTACGGCAGCAGTAGACCTACGTAAAGTCGGATGAAACTACACAGCGGTAAGCGTCTAAGCCTCCGCGTCAATAGAGATATATGTATATCCCACAGACAGAACATAGATGAGTGGAAGAGACCGGTATGTCAGAACCTGTGAAGGTAATCAAAATGAGCCTCAGCTCTGGGCCATCACCCCTCTCTTCAGAAAAAGTAAATATAGTAGAGCTTAGTAAACCATATAGTAAGGCAGAGCGTTAATCCATCACACCCACAGTTCATATGATGCTTCCGTCCAGTAGCATCAAAATGATTCGAGACACAAAAGAACAGGTACATCTTCCATAAACTTGCTCGGAGGTCACGTAGAACGTGAACATCCCGACAGATATGACGTATCTAATACAAACGGAACATTTCTTTGCAGGCGTCTCTGGCCGCATCCTCTCGTGCGATGTCTTGCGGGGGTGCGTTGCGTCGAGACGATAATACTGTTAATCTCCAGCTGAGGGAGAGAGTGGACTATCGAAGTGATTATGAGTTTTAGCAAATCACTGGAGCTATTAGAGAAGCCTCAGCTATGACTGATAAACACTCAAGTAATAAGAACGGTAGGATACATGGTAGTCTCAGTAGGAAGTAAGAGAGAGTATATAATAGATAGAGGATAGTTAATGTAAATAGACCTGTCATTATTTAGCTATATATATTTAGAAATACTGAGTGAAGTAGTATATTTATAATGAATACCGCTATATACTAAGCTAAGTTTTTATCTCTAATAGTGTGAGTGAGCTAATAACGCCCCCTCATTGTGGAGCTCATGCGAGGTCCTAGTGAAGTAGTGGCGGGAAAGGGTGAGTCGTTAATAGATAAAAAAATTAGGCGGTATAGGGTGTTGAAGTGTTTTTAAGGGTATAGTACATGGCTGATGTAATTTCATCTAATTAATATTATTATAAATTAACGGAGAAATTTATAAAACTTATCTGTAATATACAACAGCGATATTTATTTAGTAATATTTTTAGCTCATTATTATTATTACTTTTTAGCTTTGACTAGATAGAGTAATAAATTTATGATAGTATTATATGTTATATATATATATATATTACGAGATTTGTTATAGTTAAACTTGGATATTATGAGTGCTATTGTAGGCTCAATACGCTGTCTAAGGCGGCTATCACACATGCGAGAGTTTAGTCGTAAACCCTTTGCCTAAAAACACTATAATTTGATATAGTAGATTAGGGTCATTTGTACAATTAGTCTCTATTTAGCTTATCTAATGCTTGGATATGCCTAAAATAGCACAAATCTTTATCCATACAACGTAATATAGATAATAGATTTTTGTGCATATAGTTATACAGGTGTCATAACTGCATGTAAAACATCAGTGAATGAATTCAAAGCTCTGCTTCTTATAAGACTCAGATTCCAATCATTACACTCATTTTGTGTGGTAGTTGCTCTAAAGAGTGTGAGAAATTCGTAATACAAACGTCGCATATCAATAACTGAGAGCCTGTCACTAAGTCTTACATAATAACGTAGCGTAAAACAAATCGTTATGCATGTTATTACCGAACGTGAAGTGGCGATTATCGGCTGTTTTTTAGAGTATAAATTCTAGTACCTGATAATCTCAACATAAAATCTATTGTTAAAATATCATCAGATAATATCATCTCTTCACATTTAAGATTAGGGTATTTAAAATAAAATATAATTTATGCAGTATATATAATAAGTAAAATATTTGATTATGTATTGTTATTAAATTTTATTTTATAAAAATAATTAATTCGTAATATTATTATAAAGTATTAGCGTAATACTATATAACCGCTTCAGAGTCAGTGAAGTGTGGCCATCAACTGTAGTATATTCGTGACGGTTAGAAAATGTGCTAATCTATACTATTTCCTATAAGGCATTACCTTTATTCTAATTGAGAGTTGTTTAGCGGGTTGAAAGATTTTATAATCCTCTGTTATGACCAGAGACTAACTCCATATCCTTTAATATCTATCTTCAACAATCGTCATTATACCGATTAGACACTTACAACCAAGTTGACGCTGCAGTATAAATATTTCGGACCCATCTAGTCAGTAAACGACAGTTTATCTCTTTGTATGACGACGTCAAATTGTGCAAGTACCCACAAAGTTTAAGTGTTACCTCGCCACAGGAAATCTCTAGACTGAAGAGATCATCATATATCGCTAGTTACCATTTTTAAAAGTAGATAGATCACATTATAAGTGTCCCTCGTAGTGGGTCACAATCATTTGAATATTTGTAGTGATATTATTTTATATAAATCTTGGTGATATATAAACACTTATATAGTGAGAGATGAAAATACATATGTATTCGTTTTACGACTCATGGATAAAACTGAGATCATATTATACTCATCTCCACTAGTTATACTTTATTTTCTCTCCTCTTTTATATTTCTCTTAAGTGTGCATATATATATTAGTTCTCTCGCACTCCTTTATTGTATAATATCAGTATAAAAATCATAACCCTCTCGCTCGTGATATATAATTAGAGCCGATTAGTCATCACTCTTAAATATAATTATTTATATTTAGGGTAGTTATATATACGGTAAAAATTTATCAAACGAACTCCAGCTTAGTGTACGTACCGATATCTGCGAGAAACTTACGATACTTACAAGGAAAACCAATTACATATTTGCTGAAATCAGTGCAGTATAAAAAACTAAGTTATCTGTTGTATAAAATAAAATTATATTTTTTTTATTTTATTTTTTATTAATTATTTATTTATTTATTACAACTTATTCTTCCCGCGAATAAACTCTATAAACTGATTCTAATAGTAATATTGGTTTATCTTGTAAGTATTCATAATTTCTCGATGATATATCGGTATATATATACGTATATTATATATACTTAGTATGTAAAGTTTTACCAAAATATATGATGCTCAGTAATAATCTATAGTAATGATTTAAGTTATATATCTACATGTTATTTTTACTATCCCAAAATTATAATTTATATATTAATACGATTTAATTACTATATGTATTACATATTTTTTTAAATTTAATTAGTGGTAATAAAAACGTACGAAAAAATAATAAAGATTAAATTATCGTTTTTTAAATCCGAACTACAAAATTCCGTTTTTACCCCCCAAAATAATTGACATTACTAAGCCATTATTTTTCAAAAAATATTATACATAAGAAAATATTTATTTTCACATTATTTAAGATATTTGCTTTATATCTATTAATAACATTTAAGAATGAGTTCAATTAATTTGAGTGAGACAAAAAAATATAACATTTTAAAGTATGGATGTCATGTAACTTAAAATTATCGATTTTTCATGACTATCACATACATAATAAATAAATATATTAAAATAAAAATAAAGCCTAATTGATATAAAGCCTACTTGCACATTTAGACGTGGATATTTATATTAATATATATAATTTATATAATATAATAGTATTAATATACTATATATATATATATATTATTATAATATATTTATATAGTATTATAATATTATATATATATATATATATATTTATATATATATAAATATTAGAAAAATAGGACTAATAAACAATAATCATAATTAACTATAGTATTTATAATATAAATTATTATTGATAGAAATATTATTTCTAGATCAGTAAACAACGACGTCAGAAATACTTGATTAAAAACTCATATAAATAAATTGTAATTTCAATTGATTATATTATTTACGTAAATTACTATATACACTTCGGTCAAAACCATTATACAATTTAAAAAATAAATATAATATTAAAATGATTTAAGTTATACTTTATATATATATAATAATATAGGTAAATTATTATTCCTAATTATTAATATTTGATTTAATAATTTTTTATATTTTTTTTTAAATAATTTTTTTTAAGTTTCTAATAACGTGGTACAGTATAAAAATATATTAATATATATATATATATAATATATTATATAGATTAATATATATATATTATATTTAAATATATAGGGCTATCAATTACTGCAAGTAATGTGGTGTACTTCTTATAATGAGCAAGTACATCACCTTATTAATATATATAAGAGGATGGTAATAACTTGAAATCCATATTTGAATGAGTTTTTATTATCATACCTTATATAAACAAACATTAATACACTAATATTAACACCTTGTAACCTAATATATATTATATATTACAAAAGTCCCTTTCTAGTTGAGATGGACTCTCATCTCATTCGTAAGCGAATTATTAACGGTGTAGTCACAGGCCTTTTTCCTCAGCGCGTTTTACCTCATAAAAATAAATTTACCTTTAAAATTCATTCGTTAACCGAAAATTTGTGATTGAAAATTCATAAGTCAGCAGTCTCTAATTTCCTCTTTAAATTATCTACTTCTGCCGTATAGAGTTAATTCCGGATAGCTGAAGTATATCTTTATAGTGTAAATTTATTTCTTCTGATTCTTTATTAGTATTAATGATTATATATTCTGAGCGGACTGAGAAGTAGTATATTTTCACAAACGTTGATACGGGTATTTTATTATATACTATATATATATATATAATTATTCATTTCGACTTATGCTTAAATAAATTTTTAGCTATTAATTATCTATTATCTATATCTATAAGTGTAACTGAATACTAATATAAATTAATAATTTTATAGCGGCAGGTTATTAATGGAGGGCTACATGTAGGCTTCCTGCGCCTTAGAAGCACGGAGTAGTGATCGAGAGTATAGTGATCACATCTGTTTACATTGATGAGAATAACATAATGTATACAAGAGCAGTAAAAAAATGATGAGGCGTTCATTCAAGAGTGACAGAAAATTATAACATATGTTTATTGAGGCGATTTTGTGACATTATCGCAACAGGAGACCATGATATGAAATTAACAAATGTCACCTCTACTTTTAAGGGTAAGTGTCAATATATATATAAGTAATAGTAATCTGTGCTGAGTAGTTGAAATGACAGCATGTCTAGAAATATAATGTTGTACATCTACATAAAAGTATATGATCATTACACAGATTAGTGAAAGCAGTGATAGTAAAAGCATATTATATAAGGCGTAGATTCAATCTCTGAGGGATTCGTATACATGTAGATGTCCAATATTTCACAAGGGGCGAGAAGTGAACGACAAGTATGATTGGTTACAGTTGTTATGAGATCATCTCCTATGTTTATTTACAATTGTATATGTTAATACAGAATATTTGGAATACATAAAGAGATTCTCTCTGTATGATAGAATTATATTGAGGTTATATACAGAAGATGGTAAATGAGGAAATGGTTGTGCATTCTAGAGACACAAGACAATTTGGTTATATCCGGTTAGATAATAAACAAATTCTGTACAGGAGAATTGGAGAACTTGAGTATTTGAAGAGAGGTGATTGACACGCGTATCCATATAATAATGCGTGTATATAATATCATTCTTAGATATAGTTGGCGAAATGAATGAAGAGTTTCTGAATGAAGATTGGACAATGTAGAGTAGTATTTAGTGTCAGCAACGAGTGTAAATGGGTTGCGCAGCTAGTATCTGCGGAAAGGAGCTCTCGTAAATAGTACCAACGGTGGAAAGTAGAGTTACCGGTTATGGGTTGTAGTGAAGATTCGATGGTCTCCTCTAACTCGCTCTAGAGTTTCCATGTATATGTGACCTCAGATGGCGCGTAGCAGTCAGTTCTCAAAGCATTGGAAGCTAAGATCGTGTACTCGAATTGTAGTATAAACATTTTAGCTGACATAGTGTATGAGTACATAATGTGCTTGGAAATTTAAGTCCTTTATTTGAAAATGAGAATAGTGTAACCCGTCAATCAGATAATAGACGAGGAAGGATGTCACATGAGAGACCAGTTATAGAGAATTCGAAAAGGTGAATCATATGAGACTTACGTAGGATAAGGTGGAATCACAAAAAAGAGTGTCATATCATAGTCTCAGTATATTCCAAGACTGTAGTAATCCTAGTAGAGAACCCATATATTCGATATGCCGATGTGCTAAGATTTGCAGTGACTGTGGGCAGAAGCGCTGGTTGAATTAAATGATCTTGTGAATTATGTGTTAGTGAAACTAAGTGAGGAGACTAGGACCATAAGATATTCAGCATCTAAAAGTACAAATGATAAGGTAGAAGTCCGTATCGATAATGTTCGTATGTGACATATACTTCATGGTTCTTCGAGTGGTTCTAATTGGATCTTTGTTGTTATTATTGAAGTTGATATTATTATTTTATACAATTTGCAATTTTTTGATTAAAAATGTGAGGACTTTTTCAGAAGGCATGAACTGAATTATGAGTGATATTCTGTGGTGGTGTGTGTGCGTGAGTATGCCAGGGAGTCACGCTAATATGATATATAGAGAGTACAGTGAGCATTGTAAGTTGGTGGCGTTCTTTAGAGACTAAGTTGACGGACTTGGATTTTATCATAGTGAGAGAGGATGGTAAATCTAGAAAATCCAATAGTTGAAATAGGATGTTATAGATATTACGCTAGTGACATGAAGTGGAATAAATGATGTACTTCAGCTGAGTGTAAGAGAGTATAAAAGTAACAAAAGTCACCTCTGTTGAGATTACTCTCTCATCGGTAACGAATTTAGTCACAGCCTCTTTCCCAGCGCGTTTCACAATTGCCCTCTGACTGTCTTGTTTCGGGAATTTTTCCGCACCGCATAGAGAGTACTGAATATGAGATGTGCACCCTGCATTCGACATCCCTCACTTTGGAGATGAATCGATCATTCTTTGCTCAAGGAGGAGAGAAATGTGAGTTGTAGCAGTTATCGGCGAGAGTAAGAGGTTGAGCTACTTCTAGTGACGAATTACTTGCATGTGACTGTGGCTTCTTATGTGTTATAAGTGTTAGTCTTTAGAACTTCTTTATATCTGAATCTGAGCTGTAGGCAGATGAGTTCTCAATACTCTGGACCCTGGTGACCTGGCTCTCAGTGGAGTATATATTTCATTTTGACTTATAAGCCCTACTATATATATTCACTCTGGCCCGCAAAACTACTTAGTTCATTCAAGTATAGCTGAAGCGCAGTCCCTCATGTCAAATTTTACAAAGGTCCGATCATAATGAGTGCTTCGCTACAAATACGGTAGTAGATTATTTTATCTATTTCTATGATACCGAGCTCTCTCGAACTATAATTAATTGCTAACAGTAATGGTCTCTAGGTAAGCTGGTATACTTATACTTATTCGACGATTTGTCATATTGTTCTACTATTAAGCTTTATTTCTACTTTTCTCCTGACCACTTGCCCTTCATATATACCAAGTACACCCTAAAATATTGTTACATATGAGGTAATATGTGCAAGACATGAAAAGAAAGATTAGATATATATATATATATATATTATGTGAAATTTTTTTTAAATATATATATTTAATTTTATGAATTAAAATTTTATTTAATTAAAACAGGTTTTCACAAACTTGGTATATATATATATTTCTGCTATATATATTATAATATAAACAAATATCTGAAATATTCATTAAAACTGTTCTCAATTTATAAGACTCCTAAAAAACTTATTATATAAATACGCTTTTCTGCTTTTTGGAATAGCATTAGCATTATATATTTCAATGAAACACATATTTTTTACAAATGCTGATATATAAATTACCGTTAAAAATTAAATTTAATAGATAATTACAAAAAATAAGTATTAAATTGTTATGTGAAATATTAGGTAAACAATCGTACTTTTATAGAGTTTCTTAAATTTTGTATGTATTGGATAAATTTAAGCAAAAGCGTAAATTTTATATAGTGTTTAAATTATTTATATTTAATTAAAACAGTTTATTTTAGTTAACTTAATGGAAATTAATTAGTATACTTATTTATAATAGCCGTCTTGATAATTTCATTAAATAAGGGCAAATTAAAGTTAAATCACCAAAAATTTATATCGTTATTATAGTAAATTCGCTTTTCTTGACTTTTGTATTACTCTTTTACATTAATGATAAATACTATTGAATAGCCTTAACTTAAACATCCCGTTAAAATATACTCAATATTAAGACATACCAATTATTTTAAATATTGAATATAAATTTAGAAGTTTGCTAAATACTTAATCTGATAATTCATGGATAGAATTTTTAATTGTTTTATAATTGTGTAAATTTAAAATTGTATAAATAGCTTCTTTTATAAATTTTATATATTTTTATTTTAAACAGGTTTTCACAACTAATATTGAATTAAAGTGTATATATTAAATATACATAAATATTAAATATATTCTATTAATAACAAACGTCAATTTTATGAAGTACTATATAAATATACTATATTAATAAAAATTATCGCATTTACTGCTATTTAAAGAATTCGCATCATACATATAGAGAGACACTATGATATTTATTATCACAAGTATTATTTGTCGACAAATGCTACTTCCTAGACATTAAAAAAAATACTCTATTTTAAGTGCAGATATATATTATATCTCAAATATAAATTAAGATTCAAAGTTTGATAATTATGAGGCAAAATAATCGCGACAGTTGTTATATCTAAGCTTATCATAGCTAATCGTCTCCCTTTACATGATAGTAAGGATATTATTCAAAGAGAGAAAGACGGTTATATGTGTAGGAAGAGTGGAGAAGAGTATGACTCTTTGGAGAGAAACAAACTGATGCACATTGGTGTGTGTCGACGACGGAAACTGATTTAATGAATGCGGTAGTTTTGTTAACAATAAAATTCTATATATATTGAAAAATTTTTCGAATTAAAAAACGATCATATATATCCTCGTAAAAATAAATTACTTGATATCATAAAAATATTGTATAGAGATATCTATATTTTATAGAAATTCTTGCTTATTATTATAATTAATTGCATTTTTTTCATATATAGAACTGAAAACTGCAGTACTTATCTATTATTAGAAAATATAACTACATATTTATATGAATGTTATAGATAAATTACTGTAGATATTAATAGGTTTGAGATAAGAGTTATGTTAGTGAAAAATCGTACTTGTTGAGTAGATGTGAGTATTGCGATAAATGTATAGTATATTGATGAATTATCTTATGTGAGATAGCAAAAGCGTTTTAAATGTTATTCATAGAAATGTTTAATATATATATTATTTTTTTTATTAAAATATCAGAGTTTTCACATTTAATGAATTAATTATTATTTGATTAATTATGATTCCCGATATTATTTTATAAACCTATTTTTGTAATATATTTCATAAAAAAAAAATTCTGAACGATACTCTTCTCCCAATATGCTTATTAAGTAAAATCTATTGATTCATTATTATTACCTCTTCATGGGCATTATTATACTAATATCTCCGATCATTTAGAATCTCATCTTCAAGAATAACTATTAGTAAATTCACTTTTCTGCTTTTTGAAATTATATTTAGTCTTTTTAAAATTCATAAACTTCAAAGGATGGTTTTTTACTGTGTATGATAAATGGTTAATTAGCTTCATAAATGTCTGTCATCAATTTTAAAGAATTTTATTATCAATATTTTTCAATAGCAAGATCTATTATATAACATATTTGTTTTAAGTTGAACAAATTATAAAATTGTTAATATATAGTTTCTTAAAATATTATTTATTGTATTATTATTATATAGTTTATGATATATAAATTTATTAATTATGTATAATAATAGTATCAATATAAAAATATATTAATTCGTAAATTTTTAAATGTGCTTGTAAATTTATTTAAAGGTTAAATATAACTAGGTTGTTATTCAATTTTTATCTATTTAATGTTATAAAATAACTTATACTAAAAAAATATCATTAATATTAGACTCTAGAATAGAGAAAATTTCAACAAAAAACGTCATTTAAGTCACATAAAACTTATATAATATAATTCCCTTTTAATGATTTTTTGAAATATTGTATACTCAATAAAAAACAACATATTACTTTTCAAATGCTGAATAATACCTTTAATAAGACTGCAAATCTTAATTAGTTTTTGTAATCTTTTCATAATGTATGAAAATTCAGAGGAACATAAACCAAATTCAGTTCAGATTTTAATATTATGTGTCTTTGATAAAATATTAAATCTAAAGAAAAAGTGGATTTTAGAAGTTGATAAATTTGTAGTTTATTTAACTTTACTTTAGCTGTAATAAAAAATAATATGTTAAAATAAAATGTTGATATTAATAATAAATACTAACAGGTATTGAAATTTCATTAAAAAAACGTCTATTTAATAACATTCCTCTCAAAACTATAATTATAAACAAAATATATCACTTTTTCTCCTTTTGAAATTGCATTTATTTTAATGAACACATTATTTTTTCATAATGCTGAAATTTACTTTTAATTAAAACTCAATATTTTTAAAAAATATATACCATATAATAAATTTCAAATGTTTATAATATATTTATTATGTGAATTAAAAATCGTACTTTTAAGAGTTCTATAAATTTGTAATGTGAAATTTAATAGCATAAAGCGTAAATTTTAGAAGTTAAATTTTTTATATTAAAATCAGTATATGCTTATTAAGAATTATTATTGGTGATAATAATATAATAACATATATAAGTATTGATGTGAAATTTCATTAACAAACTTCAATTTTCTCATACCATTGTCTAGGAAATAAATTCACTCATTTTCTGCTTTTTGAAATGCATTTCAATGAAACACAATTATTTTTTCAAATGGTGGAAATACCGTTAAAAACTCAATTTTGATTACCTAAAATATTTATTCATAATTATGTATCAAATATTTTAGCGACTGAAATTTATTTATAAATTGAGATTTTTTAATGAAAAAGAGTAGAAAATTAAGTAATAAAATAGAAAATTTATTATTATTAGAAGTTAAAATTTTTTATTAAAAACATTTATCATCATACAAATTAAAGTAATAATAATTTAATGATATAAAAAACAAATTTATTGAAATTTCTTATAATAAACGTCTAATGTAAGTCACCAAAACTATTAAAAATTCACTTTTCTGCTTTTTGAAATTGTATTTCAATTGAAACACATTATATATTTTATATTTACTCAAATGCTGAGAAAATTTATACTCGTTAAAACTCCAATTATTTAAAGATTAACCAATAATTTCAAATTTATGATTGTGCAGAAATAATAATCCGCCATACTGTTTGGCCGTTGTTTACTTTTACCTTATTAGGAGAAAATACTTAAAGTGAAAAACCTTAAAGAGTTTGAAAGTCTAAATTTTATTATTATTTTATTAAAACAATAGAGTTTTCCACATATAACATAATGAAACTATATTCGCTTATACGAAACCATTCTTTATTTGAATGTTCTAGTCATGACCTAACGTCAACTTAAGACACCTCAAACATAAAAATACGTTTTCTTTATTTGCAATGTTCTAGTCGATGACCTAACTCATCTTTTGTTTTTATGATTGTGCAGAAATACCGTTAAAAAGTCAATTTTTAAATAATTTACAAATATAAATCGAATTTTGAAATTGATGGCCCGATTGGTTCTTTTTAAGAGTTACAAATACCTCATTTGTAGTAGTGTGTTAGTAAATTTAATCACAATTATATTAAATTATAGAAGTTAGAAAATTTTATTAAAAACAGGTTTTCACAACTAATGAAAATTTAGTAGACAAAAGAAATACAATGAAATTTCATTAAAATAATCGTCAATTTAAAAACTTACCAAATCAAGACTCGATCGTCAATTAGGGTACTAATATTTGATTTTCCAAAACACGCCTATGTTATATTTTAAATAACACCATTATAATTTTTTTTAGCACAAATACTTTAGTGCGCCTCAGTCACTTTAATATCATGTTAGAATTCATAAAATATAATTTCAAAATGTTGAAATTTAAGGAAATAATTCTGGGAAACTATTAAGAGTTCTAAATTGGTTTTGCTGAGGGTGACAGCAAAAAGCTGAAAATTTTAGAATGTTAAAATTTTTTATTAAATAACATAGGTTTATAATAGCAGCTATAATAATTTTTATTCAGTATTATAATAGTAAAAATTGTTATGAACTTTCTTTAACAAACGTCAATTTAAGGCACCTTAGAAATTAATTAAATTTCACTTGATTATATATTTTAAGGAAATATATAGCTAATATTTTATATAAGAATAAACACATTATATTATTAGCATATATTCGTTAATTCTAAAAGCGAAATAAACACTCCATTTCAGGATTTACGAATATATTTCAAATGTTCAAAAAAATTTAATAGGAAATATAAAAATCGTACTTTTAAGTCTAAATTTAATGTGAAATTTTTGATATATATTTTAATCTTAGATAAGTTTTTAAAAATGTATGTTTTTGCTTCCTAAAGTTTATCTGAATATGCCAAGCACTGTTAATTATTTAGTATATATGAAATAGCACATTTTGAATTTCATTAATAAAAAATCTATTTTTAAAGCATATTTTAAAAAAGAATGAAATTATAATAAATATTTACGTACTTGTGCATGGACTTTTTGAATTGTGCATGAGTCAAGATGTATAGGAACACAGATTATTTGTTCCTCTCTGAAAATCCCGTTACATAAATAACTCTACATAATGTTTAAGAATTATATTTCTCAAAAAATTTCAAAATGTATGAATATATACATTGTCTATACCCGGTAAAAATATTTAATACTTCTTGGTTCTTAAGATTTGTATAATGAAGACGAAATTAGAGTACAAACAAAAACAAATGTTACTAGAGAACCTAAAGAAATTTTTTATTATAAAATCAAGGAGAAATGCGATGCTCAAAAGAGGTATATAACCTAACCAATTAATTCTGAAATTTACTTAGATATAAAAAGCGATTCAACTAAGACACCTAAAATAACTTATTAATTAATTTCACTTTTACTGCTTTTTAGAAAATTAGCATATCAATGTCAACATCTAATTATATATTATTTATCAAATGTGCTTAAGTACTAAGTTTTCCGTAAAAAACTCATATTTAAGATAGTTACCATAATAATTTATTACGAAATGTTGAGATGAAATTATTATAGTGAGTAAAAAATCGTACTTTTAATGAAATAATATAATTATGTTATAATGTGAAATTTAAGAAAAAGCTTATTTAATATTTTAGAAGTTAAAACTATTGTTTATTATAAACAGGTTTATCACTAAAACTTAATGATATAAAGTATTGTGCTATATATATTATAAAAACAAATATATTGACTTAATTTCAATTAAAAAACGTCATTTTATAACACACCTAAAACTATTTAAATAAAATATCGACTTATTCAGACTTTTTTGATACCAAAACGCTGTCAAATACGTTATGTCTTTGCCTCCTTTTCATTATCCTCAGAACAAACAAAATTTGAATACCCGGTCTCTAGATTATCTAGAGTTTCGATTTTTATACCGTTAGATGTGTTATATACAAACACAATAACATTATTCAGGGGATTTAATGTTCTGATAGCATAGGAGTTATTGAAACAAGAACTTCTAATCTCTTATATGATAATTTATTAAGACAAGCAATGTGACCTTTCCATTAAAGAATGCAAGAAGATAATTTTTCCAAATATTAAAGATTATAGGATCGTTTTGCTTAATCATTTCCAGCGTTCCCGATATCTATATTTATACGAAATATAGATAATTTAGCAAATATTGAAGTCTCAACGATCTTGGATGTCCAAAAGACATCTGTCTCTCACCGCCACTCTAAAATCATCTCCCTCTACCCAATTCTAGCTCTATTGTTTGTTGAGCTGAATGCTTTCCAAAATAAAAAGAGCAAACGCAAGGTAGATTATCTGCTCATATGACATTGAAAAGTTAACAGATTACATTATAGTAAAAAATAGTCTTGAAAATTTTAAAATATAATAAATATATTCAAATTCTTTTTCAAAATTTAAGGAGATGATCTTAAGGAATTTAAGTAGGCTAATGTTGTAAAATTGTTAAAAAAATAAAAAGTCAAGCAAACGAAGGTAGATGTATCTGCTGAAGTTGACATGAAAGCTGAATATTAATTAAAACAGTTTTACACAACTGAAATTTCTGGTATATAAAAACAAATATTAAAATTTCGATTCTAATCAAAGCCCTAATGCTGTATAGTACAAATTTTTAAGGACATCCTAAGCAACGAAGGTCATTTACATACGATTAGGAAGGTCATTAAAATTTTTATCAGATTTTAGGATATCATGCATCTCTCTTATGATAGATGTAAATTATGATAATAGAATATTTTAATGGAATATAAAATTGATATTCAAATGCTGGAATAATATATATAATACCGTTAAATATAGTCAGAGCTATAATTTAACCATAAATAATTTTTAAAGGTTAAAATTATAATTGGAAAAATTTTCTTCGCAGCATCAATTTGGAAATCTTTATACGAATATTAAATAGGTAAATTATTAAGCAAATATAAGACGCTAATTTTAGAAGTTAAATTTTTTTTATTAAAACTAAGGTTTTCACAAACTACTTTGATATTATTGAGTATATACAAAACAAGAATATTGAACTTTACTATAATTTAAACAAATTATCACTACGTCAATTATTTTAAGACACTTGAAAAACTTTATAATTAATTAAATTCACTTTTCTAGCTTTTATGGAATATTGTGGCTTTATATATTCAATGAAACAACATCTAAGTTTTTATTCTATATTATATATGTTGAAAATACCGTTACAAAACTCAATTTTAGGATTTTACCAAATAATTTCATAATAATAATAATTAAAAAATATTTAAGGGGAACAAAAAAATACGTTTACTATAGCAACCTTCTTGCTCGAAAGTGCAAATTATTTTACTCTGTTTCTGTACCCACGGAAAGATACTTCTAGTGTCCAAAATTCTTCTCTTTCAACCTGTAATCAAGAAGTTTAGCTTTCTCTTTGGTTAAACGTAAATCCCTCTCTCACTTGGTCATCCAGTTCATTTTGCTCAAACTGCTGCTGCTTTCAAATTAGTAGTCAAATCCAACAGAACGCACCTCACACTCAGAATCGCTACTAGTTGTGGAAAGAGCTTCCAATGACTCAGGTGGGTCTGAAACAAGAATACCTTCACCATGAGGAATTGGGAGCAAAGCTTATTGTTGATCCGGGTATGAGATAACTTTTTCGTTCTTAGAATTGTACCCACTAACGCTGCAAAAATAGCAGTCATCAGTATGTTGTTTTTTTTGCTATCTCCATACAATTGTAACTCCAAATCTGAAAGATATCTTTTTACCTTGTGACCATTTTCTTAAATTTTCTACACAAACATAACAAACCTTATGTGGTGCCCAAGACTTTTCTTGCCCTCCAAGCTTTACACGAAAGTAAGCAAAGTACACCTTTCTCACAAACTCCGTTATGTTTTTCCTTTGGTGGTTTCTTACACAAACTCACACTTACAAATAATAGCAAAACCACTATCAGAAATTATCCTAGAAACAACAACGACTTTGCCATTTTTACTAAACACAAAAAAACACAAACTAACACAACGAGGGCAAGCTGTAACTAATAAAAGCCATAACAAAACAGAAGACTCACTCAGTGGCACCATCTGGATTTGTTGCACGTTTAAAAGTGTAGTCTTTGTTTTATGACTCGAAAATATTTGTTCAGAATTTTTCTTTGAAAAAAGTATATGGATTTCGATATTCTACATAAATAAATAATTATATTTATAAAACAAAAAATAATTACATTACTAAAATAGTCTTATTTCTTTCAAAGACTACCTCATTTTTCTTATATATTTAAAAATAATTGCTACTTTCGCTGTCAATTCATTGGCAACTAGTTCTATATAAAATTTCTTTGATACATTGATTTAGAACTATTTTTATTTCGTTACATTTATCGTTGCCAATATATTTTTGTTTTTTAGCTTTTTTCACATTATTAAAATTTTTTTGCGTACCTTTTAAAAACAATATGTGTATGTTAAAAATATTTTCGCTACCTATCCCATAAATATTCTCCTTGTGTGTATGACTCTTCTATTAGTCTTGTATAGCTCTCAGGTAGCATCCTGTCAAGTGTTGATCTGCCTGCCATTGTACTTCCATTCAGAACGTCCCGGTCTTAACAATAGTGCCTACGCTATCTTGATTCCCAATCGTTTTAATCCACTCACTGAATAGGTGCGTACAATATAGTTTTTATAGACAGAGATAGTCCTTTACGAATCACTTAGCTATTTTCTATGATAATGTGTGCCCGTACTGTGTAGCGACATCGCACATTTTCCCCACTCATATTAGTTTCTCACTCGCATTCCGAATAGGTCTCCATATTAAGTAATTTCGTCGGTTAAGATAATTCTCTTGAAAGCTGCTTTTCATTCTATATGACATGACAGAACCATTATCCTCTGCTTGACTTTCATCTGATTCACATTTATTTATTGTTGCATGACTATCATTACTTCGCTTTTATATATGCTTCATTTTTAATTCTTGTTTCATCATTTATCCTTATTACTTTCCTCCGTTATTAATCATTAATTATCTCGGATAAATGTGTGCTCTGATACGTTATAAATAAATTTACTCTTCTCGTCAGTTCGTGTTTTATATAAGTATAACCACAAATTCCATCGAACCGTTTTAATTATTTTTAATAAAGTTTAAATTTTTAATATCACTTTAAATATTTATTTTACATACTAATATATTAATTATTATACATAAAATTTATTGATATGAATTAAACTTCTATATTATAAACGTGATACGATTTATATTATTTCTCCTATAAAATTTCACATTTGAATATAATTATTGTTATAAATCTTTATTATAAATAAATTGAAGTATTTTTAACTAATATATATATGAGTTATATTTTCTAATATATAGCTTTGGTGCAATAATTTATTTTACGCCGTTAAAATAATAGTGCGTATGTTCTGTACAGGTTTGTGGATTATTCTTTATACTTAATTTTGAAATTATGCTCTCAAGAGGAAAAGCAGAATGTATATTGACATAATGGTCTAAAATATGTTTATGGTCTTTCTCCAGCAGTGTTTGTATATTGTTAAGTGCTCAATTTAATAATGAATCAATGACAGAAATTTTTTTTTTCTAATGAGGTTTGAGACATCTTTTGTTCGTATTAGGCAAATACTTTCAAAAAATAGTTTAATTGTTCCTTTATATACATATATGTTCATGTTCGTGTATGAACTAGAGTGGGTTTTTTAAAGAGTATAAAAAATAACATAATTTATTAAATTTATTAAAAATAGTATATATTATATTCTTTATTACGTCTATTTTCTCTCCTCTATAATTCCTATATGAATGCGGAGCATTTACAAAGGTCTAAGGTGGTGGAGGTGCAATGCTCACTTGCTCAAGGAAAAGAGATAAAGCCGTATTTAGTTTTCGCTAATATAGATCAGTAAGTATATGACATAAGTCCTGAAAAAAGAAAGCCGCTAGCCCTTAACCGTTTGAGTAAATCTCCACACCTTAGTACCATATAAGTTAGGTTGATGAAAAGTTCAGAACTATATAGAACAAATCCACGCGCTATGACTTTATGTGGGCTCGTGGAGGAACGCGCCTCATTTGAAATAGGGAGTTATGCGATAATGTGTAAAGGTATATGCTAGTCCTCTCCACTTTGTAGACATGGGGGCTGCGTCATCATTCCACAAAATGCAGAACCAATAACACGCATAGAACGCCCGCCAATTCTCCTCTTCTATCAATGTCACACATTTATATGTTTTCTAGGCGTGTCTCAATACAATACTATTGTATCTCGCTTCTCTTTTGAGTAATTGACGTTCATTAAATCAATTTCCATCTTCTCTTCGATACTCTCACTCGGCTTCCTTTGCGGTTTACCAACGTCAATCGCGATTATATCACATTAACCGTGCATTATTTTAGACTTCAAATACGAATTTACAATAGACACCAAACCAGTAGTTGTAACAAATATACAAAATTTAATTAAAAATACTTTTTCTTGTTTTATACTCTCTTAATTTACCTCTCCCTTATCTGTCATCTACTATAATCCAACTTCTTCATAATATTATCATTGCAAATTAATGATCATAATTCGAAGGATTAATAAGAGAGTCATTGTATTGGCGACGATGTTTCACTCATTTCATATATATAGCATATACTATTTTTTCATAACTTTTAATATTTTATTAATATTTCCGACTACTTTAAGGTTTTCAACTATTTCTCACATTAAAACAATTGGTGAACAAATCGTTGCTTCATGTTAATAGAACGGTTAGACTGTAATATCTCGAGTTGTCACTTTGTAACAAATTAACAACAAACTGAAATTGATTGATCACCAGCAACCTTTTCGTGATTTTACACAAACTTATACCATCGTCACTACTTTCTGAAATGATAGCCCTCATGCCTAAATCAAGATCCTGACAAACATATCTCCATAAATATTTAAATAATAAGCATTCTTGATTCTGGTGTGTCTTAAATTGCTAAGCGATCTTATTACATAACTCTCACTAGCAATGAGGACTGTCAATCTTCATCTCAAACATACTTTGACTCTTCTCTGACGTTTACTTTTTCAAAAATACACTTTCGTTTTTTATATATACTCTGATAATATCTCTTTACTAAATACTCAATTCCTCTTCTCAATACTTTACGCTTAGTATTCCGCTAGAAATACTAACACCATGCAATATATAGTTTTATAAGCACCAATTTAATAAAAGTGTGATATTAATATACTCATTATTATTTAAAAAACATTTACACTTTCTGTCTCTCCTTATACCACTCTCTAATTTTTCAATACACATCATCACACTACAAAATTGAATAACCCAAAGGAGGACATAATTAACATCAACCCTGTCTCTTACGCACGATCTATTAATTTCATAAAGAACCATATTCATACCCAGTAGTACAACATTTTCTTCTACACACGACACTTTTCTACTATACAGTACTTTTAGATAAATTTTGATTCCATTACAGAATGATATATTACTGAATCCACCATTATATTAAACTCTACATCTAGTATAAATTGTGTATGCTTCTATTAAACTCTTTTATCATAACGCGCCCGTGTGTTTACTAAATTCTCCATATTACCATGACCATACAATATTATCGTTCATTTCCATTAATTTGATTACATGTAGTATTAAGTTTGATGTAACCAACATCATGCCTATTTTTTCCACTCAACAACAAAACACTGTCCCTTACGTATCACAATCAGCTTCCTAAGTCACTAAATACGCAGCTATTTCGTGTATCCAAATATAATATCGCTCATGTTAATAGTATTGCTTTCCGTACACTTCAAATTTCGCACGCTCTCTTGTATATAACATATTTGTATAAAATTAATTCCCTATAAGTTCTACAGTTCCTTATATCTCATTTGCTCTTATCCTTTTATATAAGGTGATACTATTTAACGCTCATAACTCCCACGAGATCTCTCACTGGAACTTAAGCGTTGTGATAAACGTCTATTTGTTACCTCCTCCGAATTTAAAACAAGACAAATATATTACATACTTCCAATAAAATCCATCTCACTCACCAATCTTCAAGCACCATTTTACGCGTTCTTGATCAATTATTCTTCACGTGATAAATTAGCATTTCCTGTTATACCAACTGCAAATGTTTTCACAATTTTCTTCAACTTTTTCACTGATACTTCTATACTCATCCTCAATACTTAATTAACATCATACGCCATACAGAAATTTTCTCTTGCTTTCGATTCTTGGCATTCAAATCAAACACATACACATTCATCACAACAATATTAGACTCTTAATTATATAATGTTTAATATATGGTGGCATGATATATGAAGTGTTTATTTTTCCAAACTATTGTACCTCCACAGCCCATTTTCCATTTTCACAGTGTGCATATATTAGTCACACGCCAGCTTTTGAATATCAATATAATTTAAAGTCAATGTTCTCGCCTTTCTTCATTCGAATTCTGTAATTTTTCTACGAAAAAGAGATCTAAGGTAATAAATGTATAGTGAAATTTATAATTTAATTATTAGTACAAATCATTCGGTTACATCATCGAGCCACTTCGTCTCCCCTCCAAGTCGACGATATTCTTAATTTGGACGTTTTTAAATGAAATTTAAAATTATGTGATTTATTTAATATTAATATATAAATAAATTTAAAATAAATACTATAATAAAATCATCATCATCCCACCTTCTCTCCCAAGACTGGGAGTTAGTATGGTTAAAGGTGCAAAACCGTCTGTTTATAAAAAGGAACAGGCACTAGGATATACTGAAAAGTTTCTAAATAGATAGTGTAAGAACGTATGTACTTGTTTCCAGTAATATAGAAATTAATAGTCCACGGACTCTCACCACTATTACCGAAGATTAACTCGTTAATTAACATTTTTGGACGCAGATTATATATTCCTATTATAAAAAAAATTTTAATCTATAAATTTAAATATAATAATTTGAAAATAATTATATTGTAATATATGTATAAATAATTATAATAACCAAATTAAAAATGTTTGAATTTAATTTATTTATTATATTATTAAATCATGTCAAGGGAAATAGTAACTATGAGAGCCACGCGAATCTGAGTTATATTACTATCAGATTTGTTGAAATAATTGACTGTAATAAATAATAATGATTAAGTATACTCAATTGTCGAAAGACATCCTCAATTTTAGCCTTATTGACAAGTCATTCGCTTTTAAAGAAAAAGCAGGAGAACAGTGAAACATATTGATCCTGATATAATGCCAGCATTAATAGTCTGATGAAAGGTAAGAAGATTGCTGGTATTTAATACTGATTGAGGCTTACGTTAACATTTTTAATTCCATTCGAAGATATATATATTGAGTTAGAAATAAGATAAATTGTTTTTATAAAGGTAAGATTAGCTCACAATATTTTACATTGTGGTGAAAAACCTTGTTATTAGTAAATAAAATAAATAAAATTAACTTGCTCTAAAAGAGTTGGAATTTTAGCGTGTATTGTGTGGCTTTGTATCTTATATATTTTTGATTTTCAACATTTTTTAATGCGAAAAAATATGGTAAGTTACGCGCACGGTACTTTAATTAAGTTAGTACTGCTAGGCTAGTTTCAACGTTTGTAAATATCTAACGAACTCATATGGATATGCAACGCGATAGTTTTGAGATGTATTGTATTATAACTTTTAGTAATTTATCACAAGTTAGTTAAGTTTTGTTTAAATAGGTTATTATCGAATATTTTATATTGATAAAATTATTTAGTGTATTTTTTACACATTGATTAGGAATGCGCCGAAATAATATTTCAAAAAATATGAATACTTTAAATTGGATAAGGAGTAAAGTGCTTATGGTGAATTTGGGACTCTGTGAACCTTATAGGAGTTGAGATGTCGTTTAAATATGTTGAGGTGATTTATTTGTAAACGTAGAAGTTAATAGTGATACTTTATATATATCCTATAGCTATATAATTATTATGTTACATTATTCCTATAAATAGTGTGGTAAATAAAATTATACAAGTGATTGCTTTGTTCGAGAAGCATATAGCACGATGATTTTATGAGACGATAAACTTTATAAATAGAGGGAGCAAAATGTGATAATGACTCTTTAACTTATAAAGAATAACACTTGAGCGTCTTTAGTGTTGGTGGTATGACAATTATTTGAATGTGATGTTGAGGTTATATAAAAATATAAAACAAAAATTGTCTAGTAATCTTCAATCAAATAATTCAAATTCAGATTTTAAAAGTGAAACTAGACAGTCTATAAGAGAGTTTTAGATAATTAAACGTTTTTCATGTATTTAGATAAATTCTAAAATAGCACACTAATATCTTTGACAAGATATATGTTGTGTTTTAAGTACAAATGATCTTTTGTGTAACACAAAATAGTTAACTGAGTTTTCGTTATCATCATAAAATCCTGAGGTAAGTTTTCAATAGTCATTTTGTGAAAAAATGAATGTGTATAGCATTGAACAATGCAGGATTTTACTATAGATAAAAGAACAATATTGGGGAAAAGAAAATAGAATATTTTGCCCAATAAAAGTTTTCAACCCCTACCTTCTAATTAGCTATTCTCGTATTTCCAATTTTCCAGATTTGTAATGTATCTAGTCACTCACCCCAATCTGTGGGTAGGACACCTATTGTGGAATACTTAATGAAAGAATATGAAAGCGTAATATTAAATATATATTGAAAATAGCTGTGTGTAGGCTTTTACCATAATTAATATTACAATGACTATAGGTGATTTCTCTTATTACAAGTTATAATTTATAGCACCATTGTAATATATCATATTAGACAAAACTTTTCCTACTGAGTTGTTTTGTGACACAATCGCTGTATTTCTCAAAAAATAATAAATCTTGCATTACATTGCTGAAATAATATAACTGCTCATTATCTAGTGGTCCACTTTCTCACAGTTCTGTGTCTGCACGTACAAGAATGCTTTAACCGCGTGGCTATAAAAGACGCTCCTGGAATAAGTAGATAACGGCTTATTATTCCTTACATTCCGGTAATACACAGTTCTGAACCCTAAAAAAAATGATATACATATAATTTTTGTTTATAAATATCAATATAATCATTGAAATATTTTATCTTTAGTAAGAATTATTTACTTTTCTGTACATTTCTCGTTACAAGGTATAAAATTTATAATATTCAGCATCGTGAAAAAAATAAATGTGTTTCTAATATTGTAATATATGCTTCTATATTTATATATAATAAAAGCAGAAAATAGATATATATGATATTATAAATAATTTTACAATAGTATTTATATAGGTATGATCTAACTTTTTTGTCAGACACGTCTTGAGAACGAGACTCATTAAATAAACTAGTAACCTCCAGATTATTTTTGTTTATATTAATTATTATTAACGCAAATAATAATAATTTATACATTTAGTTGTACAAAACCATGTTTTATTCTATAAATAATTTTAAATAAAATACTATATAGTATCATCTTAATAGTAAACTATATAGCTGAAATTTTTATATTTGTCTCGTCAGAAGCAGATTATCTAATAATCTGATGAATTTAATATGATTAGTGTTTTAACTACTGTGCTCAATATAAACACCTTAGACGCCAATTTGCAATTATTTTGTGTATTCGAAATAGTAATTATGAAAACTAACCATATATTTATATAAGTAGTATATATTATAAAATATAACATAATAAATTATATATTATATAAAATTTAACTATATATAATTTTAATATTATAAATAAACGTATATATTCTATATAAAATTATTAAAAACACCTATTAATATATTAAAACTTATAATTTATTTATTAAATTATTTACTTCATTTTTTTTTAGCTTTTTTATAATATATATATAATAATTATTAAGAGATAAATATTATACATTTCACACACACACACCTTGGACATTAGTACGATCTATATACTTCTTATTCCAGACATGTCTTCATACCATTCACATAACACAAGGTAAAACATATCTCATGAAAGACCCTATGACGCATGACTTCAGAGACCTCTCGTTTGCTTTTACATGTCTGGCGAGATTTTATTTTCTTTGCTTCCACACTGACGTCTAATATAAAACCTTTTTGATCCAACCTACTCATCTAATGTTGCTTACAGTTCCCCTTTCTCGCCCCTTCCCATTATTAACGCCGGTACGTCTAATAAACTCTAGAATATAGTTATAAACAAGTATACATGCTTATTACCCATTAAAATTAACTATTACCTTAATTTTGAATATAACTGAAGATTTCAAATTTCTATATAAATAATATATATATATATTATTATATATGTTATGTATATTATTAAATCTTGTAATGTGTATAGCCATTATTCTAGATGTGAAGAGAAATTAGAGCTTAAACTTTAAGTGAGGTGGAGTGTATTTAGAAGTGTTATTTAAAGAAAGAGCAGTTTGGCTACATCACTAATTGAAATATTTATATAGTATAATTATTAATAAAAAAAATATTGAAAATATATCATTAAATAAAACTAGTTAATAATTTATAATAGACACGCCTATAGTATAATAACATAAGATATATAGTGAACGAAATCTAAATAGTAATCTCAAGTTCGAAAGACATATTTACGCCTGCTTTCCTTAGATAACCATTCCCCTAGCAAGTGGTCATGACACATATCTCACATTACCACTCAACAATGTAAAAAACCACATCGATTCTTAATTCATCTTCTTTGATTACTACACAATGTTTCTCTTCGATACTACCGCATCATAACTCCACTCTCTTTTTCGTTACAAGACAATAATTTCGCTCTTTAACTGTTGTAAATCGATCACACTTTTTCTTAAATGTTAACATCCCTGCAAAACTCACAATTCTACAAAATATAGATTCTGAGACACAATATTCAATCACTGGGAAAATATCCAATCCTAAATCAGGAACTCTTTAACTATTATATCTTCTCATTTACCCATTCTCTTTTCTACGCAAGTAACTTACATTTACTAAACACGTTTCATTCCTCATTTTATGCTACTGATTAAAAACTAAACGCTTCATAAAGCAGTATTGTCCAAGATCATAGAAGAATCTCGTCGCTTTATGATATTTCTATTTACGCATAATAATTCCACAGTCTTAATTTAGTTTTCTCTTACTTTAACCCATATAACTCTAAAAAGCGGTTAAAGAAACGCTTTACTTCTTCAAGCTGTAAAATTCGGCACCAAATTTAGTTCCTTGTATATATCAAGATCTTTAAAATATATTAGCTTTAATATTTCCGGTACTATGTTCTATTGACATTCAATCCGTAACTTTAATCATCCAAAATATACATAAAAACCAATATATTGTATCTACATTTCCCGAAACTCTGTTTTCAATATGATATTATGTCAAAATTAACACCTCATTGACTCTAAAAGAACTTTCATTACTATCAACCTTTTAATTGACACACACCCATTTTAACAATAATGCAAAGCCTACTTAATTGAATACAATACTCTACACCTCTTATCAGCAGAATCTGCTTTTTCAAGCTTTCTTTCAGTATTTCGGCAGACAAACAAAATCAAATGACACATGCACGAATGATTGTAAGTGAATATTAGCAATAGTGGTCTACCATTCCATCTATTTCAATAATCTACCACATCAGATATGACATCTATCTTCCCGTATCATCTATTCTCTATTAACCTTCTAATTCTTCCACTAAACACCCATCACAATGTACAACTATATGATATGTCAAGAGCAGACACAAAAACACATGGCTTTCACTGCCTACATGATTTATAATAATAGACCATATCACGTTTGCAGTCAGCATTTTAATCCTTACATATCACGCTTATCACTGATCTACGAATAACATACTTTTGATCTCCTACTATAAGAAAGGTTTACAATTCTCATTCTCCAAAGGTATGAATTCTACATATCACACAACACAGAGCATATTACCATTCTATTTTCAAATAATTATTACCTTGCAATGCGCCACTATGTAGCAAGTCGACAATATTAAATTCGCTCGGCATCAACTTTTTATTCTATCTCTTTTGCTCAATTAACATCATTTGTTTCATTGTTCGCAATATATAGATTAATTGTATTTCCTAACATTCCGTCTTACAATTTGTGCTTAAGATGGAAACATTAGTTATGCATTGCAACCAAAATACTCCATCAGCAAACGGTCGAACACTTACTGCAAATACCAAATATTTCTTAGGCATATAAGTTTCTTATTACAAACAATGTCTATATACTAAAAATAATCATTTATTATGCTACCTTTATTAATATATGCCTAGTATTCTTTTATTAATAGCTAAATGAGACTAAATAATTTTAGCTTTATCCTCGAATCTTCGGGAATATTAATATTCTACCATCAAAAACAATTATGAGTTATACTTGACATATCCAATATCCACTCTATCGTCAATCACATATTCTCACATGCACGTATTACTATCATTGAGTCGCAATTAGTAATTCATTAATATAGCACCAGGCTAAGTTCATTTTAGCTATTCATTACAATTTTCTTACTTACACCTTAATTGACTTCACTTCCTCCACAATAATAACAAATATTCTCACCTTTATTGTTACATACGCATCAAACTATATACTACTGATACAAAATATACAGCCATCTCTTCATCTTACTGCTATATCATTATTAGAACATTTTTCGAAAATTGAAAGCATGGTCTTTAATCCACTTCATCGCTCAATTTTCTTTTTCTCACATCTTATATTGTGATTAGGTCACGCATGGAAATAGATACTCAACATCTTTATTATTCTGATTACGAAATCCAAATAATGTTAACTAGATTCACTTACATTTGTACATAATGTAAAGTCTCCTATTTCATCTCTATTCAAACTACCTCTACAATATTACACTTTTTCACATACTATTCGTATATCGAGTAACTATTCACTGTGGTGCTTACCTTTTATTTCACACTAACTATTTAATATTATATTTTAGATAGAACAATTTCTTTTGAGACGCTAAATACAATAGTACTTTTTACCTACAGTGATTCCCTTTGGCCTATTTTTTATAATTTTTTACACCTGCTATAGGCGTTGGTCTCTTTGTAATTCATTCCGTTCAATATTAGACATTTTTAGCTTCATATACGTTTATCACACGCAATCCCACGACTACCTTCACTTCTCTGCATATACCAAAATAATATGTGTTCCTTCATTTATGCCAAGTTTTGTTCAGTTTATTTGTTACATCAGAATAAGATATTTTTATTAATGATTCTTAGGTATTCATATTTCCTACTAATCTAAAAAACCTATAAGATCTATATCTAGATTCACTTAAACTTCTATTGAATGATCTCCAGTCATGTGTAAGATAGTGAGAAAAACGCAGGTTTTATAATCACTTTTAAGTCTTAAGAATTTTTAATTTTTAAAAATTTGTAAAGTTTATATATATAATTAAAAACATAAATTATTGGATGTAAATATTTCTCATATATTTTATTATAATATCATAGTGGTAGTAGTAGTTATGATATCTAGGATGATAATAATTAAACGAAAATTGTTTATTTTTATTTATTTTTAAATATTAAATAGTCAATTCATATAAGTGTGTACTATGCATTTTCTAAAAGCTTATGAATAGTCAAAAACTCTATTTTAAGTTTTTAAATATTTACAGGATATTTTCCAAAGTTATGAAATTTCATAGTAGGTATTAAATATTATATATATCGAACCGTATGCGTACTATTTAGCAGTTTGCTAAACGTTAAATACGACTGTAATAGTTGAAAATTTAAGTAAAATTATAAAAGCGTAATTTTCTAGAAGTTACATTGTTTGCATTATAAAACAGGTAATTTATCGATTCACAAATAAAATATTATATAAATGAAATATATATTATAAACAAATATTTTGATAATTTACAATATAATAAATCAATTGTCAAATATTAAAGATAATACACCTAAGACTATTAATAAATTAACTTGATTTCTTTGCTTTATTGAAAAAAATTTACGAAATTGGCAAATCTTTTTTCCTTTAATTAGCATTTCAATGAAACACATTATTTTTCGCAAATGCTGAAAAGCGACACTTACAAATTAAACTCAAATCTAATAATGTATAGATTTTTACCATAGGAATAATAATAATAAATTATCTACCACCAATTTAGTTATGAAATTTAGGAAAAAATAGATACTAAGATTACTATTTCTTATTAATACATGTTAGTTAAAATTGCTATAATGTTGCGATTAGTAGTGTAATTTTGAGAAATTTATTACCACGCAAAAAGAAAGGCGGTAATTTTCTAGAAGTTAAAATTTTTTCATTAAAACAGGTCTGATCGGAAGGAAAACAAGGCAAACACGTAGACAAGGAGTTAATAGATATTGCATAAGTACGAGGAATATATGAAAAATGCCCTACGCTTTAAAAGAATTTTAAATTACTATGCGAAATATTTTTCTTCATTTAAAAAACGACGAATAAAGACTATTTAATAAATTATACTTGTATGATGCGGCTTTTTGTAATGCTCAGTTAATCATATTTTGAACAATTTTCATGATATTATAATACTTATTTTTTCAAATGCCTGAAAATACCGTTAAAACTCAATTTTAAGATTAAAAAGAGTGAATTTTCAAATGTCTGAAAATTATAAACCAAATTTAGGAAACAATCGTACTTTTAAAAGAGTTTAAATTATAGAGATAAAATAGTGAACATATTAGACAGATTAATTTAGAAGTATAGAAATTTTTATTAAAAAGGGTTTTCACAACTAATGAACAACTAATGAAATATTTGGGTATATAAAAACAAATATTGAATTCATTAAAAAAAGTCAATTAAGGACACCTAAAATAATTTTTTTAAATTAAATTCTCGTTTCTTACCTCGACTTTTTGAAATTGCCTTCTCCACACTAAAAATCTGCTTAAATAATCACAATTCAGTTTAATTATTTGATTAGATGGTATCACTATCATTACAATAAATTAAATAATAATAATAATAAATGATCTGAAAAAATTAACCATAATAATAATTAATATAATTAATATGATTTAAAAACTATTCAAAATAAATATATTGGTAAAAGTGATCATTACATGATTAAATTTACCATTAATATGAATCAAAGGACCATCTGATAAATTTTTTGATCAAATAATTTTAAATTACAAATGAACATAAAAATAGTTTAATATTTTATCTTAATTTAAAGAAGTTTTAAATTGTTCTAACTAAGAAGTGCGAAATGTTAAGAAAAAGAGTAATTTGGATAGAAGTTATTAATTTATAAAAAGTTTTTCACAACTAATGAAAGTCATTTGGTATATAAAAACAAATATTAAAATTTTCATTAAAAAACGATCAATTTAAGACACCTAAAAACATATTAATAAATTCTTCTTTTCTGCTTTTTTGAAATATGGGATTTCAATGCTAACACATAAAAATCATTATTTTCAAATGCTGAAAAATACAGTTTTTAAAAACTCAAATTTGTCACAGGAAGCGCAGCGAGAATTTACCTAATTGAATAATTATCAGGGAATGTTGAAATGTAAGGAAAATCGTACTTTCAGACCCCAAATATTTTCTAAATAAAAAAAGGAGTGTGTTGGATGGTTGTCTAAATTTGTAATGTGGAAAATTTAAGAAATAGAACATGTAATTTTTGAGAAGTTAAATTTTTTTATTAAAACAGGTTTTACAAACTAATGAAATATTTGGATATAAAAACAAAAATATTAGACAAATTAGCTTTTCTTTTTAAAATTTAAAAAATCGGTCAATTAAATCCAAATGTAATTTCATTCAATTAAATAAAGAGGTTTCCAGCATTTTACAACTAGATAGCATTTATATTGAACTGTGGTTGAATTAGCTTGCAAGTAAGTAACTTTTAAAATTATTTTTTCGAAATGGCTGAAAAGCCATCTCTCCCAACTTTGTCACCAAAGAATTTACAAGATAAGTATTTGGCAATTTATAGTTGGATAATTTTAAGTTAGAAAATTCGTTCATCTTTTTAAAAATAAAGAAGTTCTAGAATTATGTAATGTGTGAAAATTTTGAAAAGAAAAATGTCAAAAAATTTAAAGTGTATGATAAGGTCGTTTAGTGAAATAACGATTTCTTTACATAGTTCTTCAAAGAAATATTTTATGTGATAACCATGGCATTGGTAATGTGACTAGGTAGCATACCTTTATAATGGTAAAATTTCCTATTTAAGACATTTAAAAATTATTAATAAATTCAGCTTTTCTGCTTTTTTTGAAATTAGCATTTCAATGAAAACACATTATTTTTTCAATACTGAAAATACCGTTTTTTCCCCTGAAGAAAGAGTGCAAGATTTTTCGAGAAAGATTATAGGGTAGCTCTGTAAATTTAATTTTGGCACAATTGTTTGTAAAAACTTATTAGGAAAAAATCGTAGAAATCGTGTTTGCGCTGATGTTTTTACGAAAATAATGGTGAGAACAATTAAGAAAAAGCGTTTTATTTTTGAGAAAGTTAAAAAGAGTGTTTATTTCATATAAAATCGCGGTTTTCACAACCCTGAGAGTGAACAATATTTTCTGGATTTGCATATTAATATAAGGAGAACAAAATATTAAATTTCAATTAAAAAACGTCAATTTAAGACACCTAAAACTATTAAAATCAAATCTTATTTTGTGTTTTTTTATCTTAATAGCATTAAGTAATGACATATTTAATGATGTTGCAAAAATGCTGAATTAATTTACTGTTAAAAAAAGCTTTAATTTCAAGATTTAACAAATAAAATTCAAATGCTGAGATTTTTAGAAAAAATCGTTACTGTGAATATGTTCTAGAATTATGATTAATTTATGAGACGAATTTTAAGTCAATTAAAGCGATGAATTTGGTGAAGTGGATTAATTTTTTGATGATTCAAAATCAATGTTTAGAACAATGATTTAAATTATGGTTAATTAAAATATAAAACAATAAATTATATTGATAATTTCATTTAAACAAATTCTACCAATTTGAAAAACCCGATGATTATTATAATTAATTTCTCTTCTTCAGTATTGCTTTTTGAAATAGTTCATTCTAATGAACATCATTATTTATTTCAAAATGCCTTGAATATATACACGTTAATACCTCATATTATTAAGATTTTTAAATCATAAATATAATTTCAAATGCTTGTTAAATTTTAAAGGATAAAATTATTATTACTTTAAGTAAGTTTATTTCTTATGTATATTGTTAAAAATTTTATAATGTGAAAAATGACGTTAATTTTTAAAAAGTTAATTATTTTTTATTATAAAACAGGAATTTTAAAAAGAATTTAGAATTAAAATTAAAATATATAAGATTTACATGTATATTGTTAAATATCATTAATGACGTCTAGATTTTATAATTACATTTACGATACAAACTTTAAAATAATTTTAGGTTTACAGTAATTTTTGAAATTTACCTCTGTTAGAAACACATTTATTATATTTTTTCAAATGCCTGATAATAAATTAAACGTGGAAAAAAAAAATTCAATCTTGAAAGATTTGCAGAAATTATGCTTTTTTAAATGTTGAATCATTTAGGAAAATCGTACTTATAAGAGTCTTAAGCTTAAATTATAATGAATATATATATACCTAGCGTAATAAAAGGAAAATTAAGAATAAACAACGGCGTAATTTTAGTAAGTTTAAAATTTATTTATATATTATGCAAACAAGTGATTTTCAACATAACTATATATGAAATATTTTTAATATAGGATATATAAATTCCATTTTGAGTTGAAAGCTCTCTCAATTAAAGAGTAACGGTACAATTTAAGATCACCTGAAACGCAATTAATAAATTCTCAATTTCTGCTCTCTCTTTTGATTTGAATCAGCATTTACAATGAACAACAGATATTTTTCAAATGCTGAACGTGAATAACCATAGTTATTATAGAGAACTCATAAGTTATATGAAGATTTATATAAAAAGAATAATTTCAAATGTTGGAAGTTAAAGGAGAAGAAAGTCATGAAGTAGCCAAAATATATAGTTAGGACGATTGAAACTTCAACACAATTGTCTGTTTAAAGAGAGTTTTAGAATTTTTAGTATTAAATTGCAGGATTTGTCACAACTAATGCAATAGCTATTTTTGTCTTCGTTAAGTAGTTTAAAACAAAAAATTGATAGAATTGGTATCAATGAAAAAACGATACGTGCTTAAGGTTCTTAATTGTTAAGACAATCGTGTATTTAAACTATTTAATAAATTCGACTTTTCATGGGTTTTTTGAAGATATTGCAAGTCTAATATGAATCCCGAATATGAATCAGGATATATGAATCTGGAATATGTAGTTTTAAAAACTCAATTTTAAGATTTACCAAATTAATTCAAATGTTGTTGAAATTTAGAGAAAAATCATACTTTTAAGAGTTGCAAATTCGTTTTGGCATGTGTGAAAATTTTTTAAAGAAAAACTGGGTAAATATGATTCATCCCGTCAGGCAGCGCATAAGATCAGGGTTTTTCACAACTAATTGAGTAATCATCGGACTCTCCTTGATAGAATTCTCAGGCTGGTATTGTCTTCAAGGTTTCTGACGTCGAATTTAAGACAGCGTAATACAATTACAGATAAATTTTTCTTTTGTGCTTTTATGAAATTTTCATTTCGAATGAATGCATCAGTTTTTAACTCAAAATGGGCTGAACAATACGTTGAACAGCGCTCGAATATTGTTAAGAATATTGACCTAAATAAAATTTCAAATGTTGACATATTTTTAGGAAAAAATCGTTACTTTTAAGAGTTTTTAAATTAGTGTAATGTGAAAGATTACTCTAAAAATGCGTAATTTTTGAGAGTTATAAATTTTTTTATTACATATGCTATCATCGATTGTGTGTTGGTTGTCTGTTACATGACTTTAATGTAATTATTGAAGGTATTTTTACTTTTAACATAACTAATAGGTTAAAAATATGGATATACCTCTATTTGAATTAAATAATAGGTTTAACTCGATCAATTTAAGACACCTAAGACTGTTAATAAATTCAAAATTGTGTTTCATTTATTTGATTATGGTAAATAAAATAAATTGCTTTACAATGAAACACATTATTATTTTGCTGAATATGATGCATACAAAATTCACAAAGAATGTGTGAAAGAAAAAAGTAGTGGAGAATAATCTGCATTAATTAATCAGACTAATTCAAATGATTAAAGATTAATGAAACGGAATGAAGAATATCGAAGATAATAATGAACACATTTTTCTACAGAGTTTGTTAAGTTGTGATTAATTTAGAAAAAGGTGGTATATTTTTTCAGATGTTTGTGCGATCTCTTTTTATGTAAAACAAGGCATTCTCGAATATGAGCTAAATGATGAATATGGTTTGTGTTGTTGAGGAGCCTTGTAGTTATATAACTAATAAGTGTATTGGTAATGTTAATTAGGAGAATTTGGCTTATTTTAAAAAGTGTTTAGTGTTTGTTAAACAATGAAACTTTTTCTTATAAATTTTCTATTTTATTTCTTAAAATTATTTTATTTATGAATTTAGAAATTAAATTAGTTATAATTATTCTTTAGTAAAGCAACTTTATTATTTATTTTATTGCGTACATTTTAATTCGAACAGATGCAAACAACTCATAATACAAGCAAATTATTTGAATTTTTTCTTTTTTGCTATTATTATTTCTTAAATATATTTAAAATTATTTCCATAAAAATTAAGCTGAATATTTTTGTGCATATGCTAATGAAAATAGTTGACTGAGTTTAGGTAAGAAGATTTCCGATTTCAAATGAAATTGTTCCATTATAAAATGCGATTTCTCAAGTGTGAAGTAGAGCAACCTTGTTTGAAAACAATATAATTGTTGTATAATGACATATTTTTGAGTTTATTAAAGCTTCTTTTTGTGATTCACAGGCATGTTCAATGAGAGATCACTGATTATTTTGGTGTTCTCTATAGTGCTGGAAAGTATGTCGTAAAAACTTCAATTTTAAGATTTACCAAATAATTTTAAATGTTGAAATTTAGGAAAACGCGTACTTTTAAGAGTTCTAGAAGTGTGTGGTGATATTTGATGTGAAGTTTAAAATGTCTTATATTTAATAGAAAAATGTTTCTCAAGTTCTTTTGTTCCATCTCTTAATCAATTTCATAAGCTTTGTTTTAGTGTATCAACAGTAGGTGTGTGTTTTAGTTATTCATAAATTTTTCTTTGAAGAGCTTTGTCATATTTCAAGAGAATTATGTAATGTGGTAAAAAGAGACCAGTTTGGAATATTTTAAATAATTTATTCCATATGACGAGATAGTTACTTTGATGAAAGACGAAACTTTAGACAATTTAAATAGAAATTGATCTATTATAATTGTACTGTATAGTTTTGTATAATTAGCTATTGGTGTCACTATGCATGCCAGACCACAATGTTTGATGATCTAATTATTTACTCTCTTCATTAAGATGCTGAAGCTCACATACCGTTGTGATGATACATCATAGAGTTTTGTTGAGTGATAATAATAGGTGTTGATGTTGCAGTAATGGCGTGTTTGACTGAATGTAATGGAAAAATAATTGTATACTTTTATTGGACTCGTTCATGTAAGTGTAAGAGTGCATAGATAAATAGTGGTGGGAAAGATGAAGGTTAATAGGTTTAAAATAAATTTAATGAGATGGAGTATGCAGGGGTTTTTATGTACTCTCTTAGTAATTAGAAATATTTATATTTAATTTTTTATTTGTAATTGGTATAGGGTGATGTTGGATAAAGACAAACAAGAGAGAAAGGTAGTATATAGTGTTGAGTGAGGTGATTTTAGAGAACTCAATAATGAGTTAAAATGGATAGGATGTTCGATTGTAGGAGTAACCGTGTGTCAATTTCAATATGGATCAGCTCTAAATAATTTGGATTTGTGTTGAGCGAATGACTAATTTTATGTGAATATAACAACATTTATGATGCATATTTTGGTTAGGAGAGAATTTAGGAATAGACATTTCTAAGCGTTGGAATGGCTAAACAAGGTTAGTTTGTTTGGTTTATTAAGCAAATGTCTAAAGAAAAGAATACGTTAAAACTGTCTAAGTTTTAAGATAGTTGAGCAAAAGTTCAGTTTCACAATGTTGATATTTTTAGGATCAAATATTTGATTTTAAGTACTATAGTGTGACGTAATTCTGAGTATAATTATTGGCAGTGTTATGTAATAGTTGGGCTATAAGGAAAAGTTTAGGATGCGAATTAAAATCCATGGTGCGTAATAACACTTAATATAATGAAAATCATAGCAATGGCAAATGATTTGTACTTAATTTTGTATTATTTGAGGAACTCATGTTGTGTTTGTTGGATTATTAACAGACTAAGGATTTTTTTGATTATACTAAAAACAATATTGAAATTATTAAAAAACGTCCAATTTAATAAGAAACTTAAAACTATTAATAAATTTCTTTTCCTGCTAAGCACTGCAATTTATAGACCAACACATTTATTTTTTCAATGCTGAAAGCATACCGTTAAAAACTCCAATGTTTAGGGAATTACAAAATAATTTCGAATGTGTAGAAATTTAGGAAAAAATCGTTACTTTTTATAGTTCTTAATTTGTGAAATGTGAAAAATTTAAGAAAAAGCGTTAATTTTAGAAGTTAAATTTTTTATTAAAGACGTTTTGACATCTATTGAAATAATTCGATGCACTGAAAACAACCTATTAAATTTCATTAGGAAAAATGGTAAAATTTAAGACAACCTAAAACAATTAATAAATTCTCTTTTTGCTTTTTGAAATAGCATTTCAATAGAACACATTATTGTTTTCAAATGCTGAAAATAACCAGTTAAAAACTCAATTTTAAGATTTAACAAAAATTTCAAATGTTGAAATTAGGAAAAAATCGTACTTATTAAGAAGTTCTAAATTTGTAATCGTGAAAATTTAAAGCAAAAGCTAATTTTAAGAAGTTAAAATTTTTCATATTAAACAGGTTTATCAACATGATAATGAAATATTTGGATATTAAAAAGCAAATATTGAATTTCATTAAAAAAACGTCTAATTAAGACACCTAAAACTAGTTAATAAAAATTCTCTTCTCTGCTTTTGAAATTGCATTCTAAATTTGAAACACATTATTTTTTCAAATGCTGAAAAATACCAGTTAAAAACTCAATTTTAAGTTTAACAAAATTTCAAAATGTTGAATTTTTCAATCCCTCATACTTTTAAGAGTCTAAATTTGTAATGTGAAATTAAGAAAAAGCGCTTAATAATTTGGTTTAGCAAGTTTAAATTTTCTTTATTAAAACAGGTTTTCAAAAACTAAGAAATATTAGTATATAAAAACAAATATTGATAAATTTCATTAAAAACGCCTCCATGAATGCGATTAACACTGATTAATAATTCTGCTTTCAGCTTTTTGAAATTGCATTTCAAATGAAAACACATTATTTTTTCAAATGCTGAAAATACCGGTTAAAATCTCCAATTTTTAAATTTATGAAATAATTTCAAATGGTTTGAAATTAGGAAAAATCTACTTTTAAGAAGTTCTAAATTTGTAATGTGAAAATTTGAAGAAAAAGCGTAAAGTATAGAAGTTAAATTTTTTTATAAAACAGTTTTCAAAACTAATGAAATATTTAGGTATATAAAAACAAAATTGAAATTTATTGGAAAAACGTCAATTTAAGACATCTAAAGTTACTATTTAATAAAGATAACATTTCAGCTTATTTGAAATTGCATTTCAATTGAAACAACATTATTTTTCAAATGCTGAACATAAACGTTAAAAAACTCATATTTAAAGATTACCAAATTAATTTCAAAATGTTGAAATTTAGGAAAAATCGTATAGATTTTAAAGAGTTCTTAAATTTCATAATGTAGTGAAAATGTAGTAAAGGATTTTAAGAGATAATAAGAGTGAACAATCTGTTTCAGCATGGACTTTTCTTATGGGCGTGTTAGGTCGTATAATTGAGTATAAGAATGATAAATTAGTGAAGAATTAAATAACGTTTTAGAAAACTATAGTTGGTGTTGGAAAAGATTACAGTTTTACAATAAAACTAATATGGGAATAACAGAGATATGCTTGGCGTAATGTGTAGCGCCCAAGAACATAAATTTCGATTGGTACTCTAGTACAAGGAATGTTGGATAGAGAAGAAAAGCTTGATAAGCATATTAAGAGACATATCCCTTACACAGTTTACAGGTGAATTACTTACTCTATATGCGCTCTTAATTATTAAAAAATACTCTTTCTTTCATAAGAACGAAAAGGAAGAGACAAAATATTTTTTTCAAAGCGGGATGAAAACTCGGAATATCATGTCTCACAAAATTTAAGTTTAGATACCGTTACCAATCATATTATTAAAATTAGTATGAAATTTTAGGGAAAAATTCGTACATATGTACAGGGGTGGACATTTATGTATTAAATATTTCTGATAAATTTTAAGAAAATATAAGTTGACTATAAAAATTATTTAAAAATTTTTAATTTTAAAAATCCTTTAATAAATTACATAAACATATTTGTGATTATATAATGACAATAAATATCCTAAAAGATGTTCATATTTTTCTGCGAGGGAATACTCCTAAATACATACTAATTAAATTAATAATTCATCATATTTCCTTGACTTATTTGATATAATATACTAGATAAGCATTCTAAATGAAACAAATTTATTTTTTATATCAAATTAGCTGAAAATACCGTTATAAATCATCAATATTTTAAGATTTAACCTCATATAATAATTCAAATAGTTGAAATTTTAGTATATAGGAAAAATAGTACTTTTAATAGTTGTTACTAATAAAATTTTATATTGATTAGTATATATTAATGTCGAAAAGAAGAATAAGATAGTATGTATTGCTTATTCTAAGGAATATATATTTTTAGCTTACGGTAGTTAAAATTTGAACCATTTGTTTAATAAACTAGTAAAATTAGAAATTAATGTATATTTAATTATATAA
>JABUQX010056415.1:15000-20430 GCA_015478945.1 Trachelipus rathkii | reverse complement strand
CCAATTATAGTTAGCGTTAGAAGCGACGCAATGGCCCACTGCCAATGCAGCCGACGAGAACAAGCCGTGCAGAGAAAATAATTGCGCTGTGGCAGGATGGAGCTGGTTAGAGGAGAAAGTATTAATTAAAGACAGAATATAAAGGTTGTGGTCAGATTTACAAATAGGAGCGCGAGGTGGTGTATTTTATAGAGAGAAGGACTAGTGTGAAACATAGTGCGAAGTGTATTCAAGAGATTGGTTGGGAGTATGTTTGGGTTCTTGATTAGTTGGCTCCAGATGGCGTTGAGTAATGCTGAATGATTCGGCGCTATCATATATATATATATATATTATATATATATATATATATATATTAATATTATATGATATATATATATATATATATATATATATATATATATATATATTATACTATATAATATATATATATATATATATATAGTATATATATATTATACTATAAGTTTCAAGAAAGATGTTTGGCCATGTATATAAGGAGGAAAACAAGGAATACTAAAAGGTGCAACGTAGGAGAGGAAAAAAAGCGGTAAATGAACAGTTTGGAAGAGGATGAATGGGGCTTAGAAGGGATAGGAAGCTCCTTCTGGGAAGGAAGGCGAAGGTTAAGAAATGAGAGTAAGGGGAACCTGCTTAGATAATGAATAGGGATGGTGCTTTTGTAACTGATGAAATGGATGTGAGGGGAGTGTGGAAAGAAACTTCGAGGAATCTGTAATAATATTAACAGTAATGCAGAGGTGATAACGTGAATGTGTGTGGGTTTGATGGTGCAAGAAGGAATATGGTATTTTGGGGATGGGTCATTAGTAAGGAGGAGGGTATATCGTGAGTGCAGAAGAGTTGAAGAATGGTAAGTCTGCAGGTATAGATGAAATTACTGGTGTAAATGTATCATACGACGGAGGCAAGAGTGTGATTGATTGGACTTTGGAAGTGTGTGTAATTAAAGCGTTATGAAGGGTATAGTTCAGTGGAGTTGGGCGAGAGCAGTAATAGTACCCTTATATAAGGGGTAAGGAAAGATAAGGGCAACTGTCGGAATAGAGGAATTAGTTGTATGAGTGTTGAATAGGAAGATATATGCTGGTATTTTAGTCGAATGAGTGCGTCGAGTGACTGAAGGACGATTGGTGAAGAACAAGGAAGGTGCGTTTAGGAGTGTAGAGATGTGTATCTAAATCTTTTACATACCACAGGAAAATTTCCATCTAAGAGAGAAGTAAAATAAATTGTATTTAGGTTTTAGGATTTGCAACAGGCGTATGATAGGATTAAAAGGGAAGCCCTATGGTAGGTGTTAGTAATTTATGGTGTTGGTGGTAGGGTCCTGCTGAATGGAATCAAAGTATGTATACGATAGTGAACGCGTGTGTTAGAATAAATGGAGTCTAAAATGATTGGTTTAATATTAATAGGGCAGGGAAGTGATGGCAGGGATGTGTTGATTCGCCCTTGTTATTCAATATTGTATATGGTAGGGCGTTATGAAAGCTTAGAGATGGGGATGGCTAGGCAATGGTGTTAGAATGATGGAGATATGGAGGTGAGTGGAGGGTGCCTAACCTATTATATACGGGTGATTTGGTTTTTGGTGTGGGTCGAATCTGAAAGAGAGTTTAAGAGGATTGGTGTAGAAGAGATTTGGCAGGGTGTGTAAAAAGAGGGGTTTGAAAATGAACGTAGAAAAGAGTAAGGTTATGGTTGTAAGTGAGGACAGTCCTCGGTGTGAAGTTATGTTAAATGGTGAGCAGCTGGGACATGTCTGAGTTTAAATATTTAGGATACGTATGTGGATGAAAAGGGAACGAATGATGCCAAGTGTAGTAGGAAACGTTGGAATGGCAGGATGGTGGCTGGTGCAATTATAATGTTGGTGGAGTCGTAAAATGGACTAAGTCTTGGTGGGCGCTAGAGTCTTCAATGAGGGCATGTTGTTAAGCCTGTGTTAATGTATATATGTGAGCACTATAGGTCATGGAATAAGAAGGTATAGTCTAAAGTTCAAGCGTGTTCAGATGGACGAATCTTAGGGGTGTGTTAGGTGTTAGACAGAATTGATAAAAATTGGGAATGAACGTATTAAATTATGTGGTGTGAAGAAAGGGTAAATGAAAAAATAAATGAAAGTACTTGAGATGGTTTGGTCAATATGGAAAGGCATGAAATGAAAGTAGGTTGGTTAAGCGGATGTATAGTGTGAGTGTGTTGGCGTAATCGACCGGCTGGGAGAACCGAAGAAAAAGTGATTGAATCAGTAAAGGAATGTCTGAAGGAGAGATGGTGTGAGTTGGGCAGAGGCGAGAAAAAAGTGCATAATAGGAGTGAATGGAGCGGTTTGTGAGGGGGGTATGCGTCGCGGCGGCCACCCTGGCCAGGGGAATGGAGCCCTAGTGCTCGCCGTTCACGCATACGCTACGGCAGCCGGCGCTGTCCCGTGATGCTCTAGGGTGGATTTTCATACTGCAACGAGTTCTCACTAATAGGTAAGGAGGGGGCGGTAAGGCTGGGGCTTTCTTTTCGACTTGTGTCATATTCGTCTACTACTTTTCTTTTCCGATGCAGCACCTCGTTCTCCCTTACTAACCCCAAGTCGTTGGTGGAGGAAAAGGAGAAAATAATATATATATATATTATTATATATATACTATATATAGTATATTATTATATATATATATAGTATATATAATAGTCATATATATATATATATATATATATATATTATATATATATAGATATATATATATAGAAATAATTATAATATAGTATATTATATATATATATAAATATATATATATAATTATATATATTATTATAGTATATATAGTATATATTATATATATATATAGTAATATAATATTATATATATATATAAAATATATATTTATATATGAATATATATAATATATTATATAATATATATTATATATATATATAATATATAGTATAATATATATTTATTATATATAGTATATTATTATTATAATATATATATACTATATATGCGTTTAAGTAGTATTATATATATATATATATATATATATATATATTACTAATATATATATATATATATAATATATATAAGTATTATATATAGATTATATATATATATATATATATGTATATATATGTATATATAATTATTATAACTGTATATAATATAATATATATATATATATATATATAAATATATATATATATATATATATATATATATATATATATATATATATATATATATCTATATATAATATATACTATAATATACTATATGAGTATATTATACTATATGGCCAGCTTCTGTATATGTGCGCGTCTAATGTATTTTAACAAACTATTAATTGCTACGTAAAACGGAATAACATTGGCTGGAATGCCTTGTTCACATGAAAGTTTGCCGCTGGAAGATGTTAAATAATAAAAAAAAAAAAAATAAAAAAAAAAAAAAAAAAATTTATATCTTCAAAGACTACAATAGCTACAGCGAAGGAATACCATTTTGGAATCCTGGTAAATTTCACATAAAAAATAAATCGTAAAATAATAATAATAAAAAAAAACATTATTGTTAATAATTATAGTAATATGATTAGAAGCCCTATTTAGAGACCTTTTAATGGTTTCTCGTTATGAAATAAATAGACTTTCTATAAGATTTTGTTAATACGGCTACAGCTAGGGTCCGAGCGCGACGGGGGAACATAGGGGGGGTACGTTTTCATACCCCGTAGGGGAGGGGCTGGAGGAACCGTCCGCGACACCAGAATACGCAAAGAGCGGGGGTTCCGGGAGACGCTCCCCGGAGGGGGGGAATTAGTCGTACCCCTGTCGTTCCCGCGGAAGGCCGAGAGACCCCGACTCCTGCCATCTGGGTGCGGTATACCCTTGGGGTATCTTTAGTAACAGAAAAAAAAGCAAATTTAATATAGAAAGTCTATTATTTTAACGAGTAACGGCAATAAAAAGTCTCATAATAGGCTCTCTAATCATATACTATAATTATTAACAATAATTTTTTTTATTTTTTTATTTTTTCTACATTTTTTTTAGTGTGAAATATTTACCAGGATTCCAAAATGTATTCCTTTTCGCGTTGTAGCTATTGTAGTTTTGAGATATATATATATATATTATATCTTTTTTTTTCTTTTTTTTTTTTTTTTTTTTTTACATTCCAGTAATAAGCTTTATACGCTGTCATTCCAGCAATGTATTCCGTATTACTGTAGCATTAATAGTTTTTAAGAAATAGCATATGACGCTATAACAGACTGCTGACGCTAATTATATATATATATAGTATATATATATAGAATGTTAATATAATAACATATATTATATATATATATATATATATATATATATATATATTATATATAATATATATATATAATATATACTATATATATATATATATATAATATATATATATACATATACTATATATATTATATAATACTATTATACTATAATATATATATGTATATATATATATATATAATATATATAGAATATTATAATATTTATATATATATATATATGATTATATATAATATAGGCTATAGTATATATATATATTATGCTATACTATTATATATATATATATATTATATATATATATATATTATTATTATATATATTCGCATTGACTTTCGCATTTCGCAAATATTAAAAATAATTATTTGGCATCGCAACATCGGGAAACTGCGGAATGTGATTAGAAAATGTTCTAGCGGAACTTGTTAGAAAATTTAGCAACTTCTGTGAGAGATTATTAGAATGAGCTGACTAGTGCCGTCCAAGGTAGTGCCAGTAATTTGAGTTGCAGTCAAAATCTAGCAATATTAATTTGAATAGCTGCATACTTGTGAGTATAATTCGCTCGGAAAATCAACTGTTTGAAGGCAATCAGCATGGTACCTTTAATGCCCGTGTGCTTTGGGGATTACTTCGATTCTTGGTTATCCCATGGCACGCAAACCGTAATTTGCATTGTAACTATTCTTGAAAGGAAGAATGACAAGGAAATTGTAGAGAAGGAAAAATGAAACAAAGAGTAAAGGGAACGCCCACATTCCCAGCTTTAGAACGAATCCGATTCCTCTTGAAAAGCCACACTAATATATAATAACAAATACATGGACAATGAACGAAATAATTCATAAAAGATAGATTAGTAAAATTTACGACATTATATGTTAATGAATGATCTATTGTCGTCACGTTGAAATTCTGGTTTTTTTACTGCTAGCGAAAGTATGCGGTCTCTTCACACCATACTGCAAAGGAATACTAGCAGAGATATTATCTTGAAAGAAAAGGTATGGATAGAGTTTTAAAATCTAAAGTTCAGAATTATCAGCCTCTATCAAAACATCATCGCAAGTTAGCTTCTCTTGCTCCAGCCGA
>JABUQX010056415.1:0-10000 GCA_015478945.1 Trachelipus rathkii | reverse complement strand
AATTCAAGTGCCTAAGGGCAGTCTATGCACCTCTTCCTTCTTACAGGTTCTCATTATTCTATAAAGTAATGCTTTGTATTCCGTCTTCTAAGCTTTGATCGTACACTTTTAAGAAATAAATAAATAAATAAATAAACAATTAAATAAATAAATAAATAAATAAATTAGTCTTTAAAAAAAATAAACCCTCGAGCCCATTTCGCTTTTCCAATTCAGATATCATTTATATTTTATAATTTATTTCCATAAACCGATTTTCTAAACTTTGAGCATTAACTATAGTATTTTGAGTGCACCATACTTTTTTTAAACTGAAACAATTATATTTATTTTTAGAAAATCTGTTTCATTATTAAAAAATTTTTTAAACACTTTATGTTTTTACTAAAAAAATAATATTTATTAAAAATATGTACTTTTATTGACTCTAGACCAGTAAAGCAGTTCCACAAACACCCTATCTCATCCCCTCGCCCATCCGCCCATGCGCTAATGCTTTTGCGGCTTTACTGCTTTGGGTTTATATATGAACATACATTTTCCATAAACCTATTGTGAAAATAAGTTCCATGTATAAACATTGCAAAAAAAATTTTTTTTTGTATGAAAATTTCATAAATTTTTAAAGGCATTTTTTAAGTCTTTACTAAATCTTCCACCCTTTTTTATTAAAAATATATTTTAATCAACAAATTAATAGATCAAACTCTAATCAACCACACACACCTCTCCATCCCTATCATACGTGATTCATTGAATTAGCGAATTAAGTCATATTTGAATCTTCATTTTGTATTATAAAATATAAAATCGCAGATGACATAAAAATTGCTTCAATGTAATGAAGAGAAAACTAAAAAAAAAATGTTTTCATTTTAAATCATTTATAACATAAGTACTAACACGTTATGTAAATAATTTATTATGTAATTATTAAAATTATATATATACTATATACTATAATATATATAGTATATATATATATATATATATATATAATATAATAATGTAATATATATATATATATATATATATATATATACTTCTGGGCAACTGCCATAGGATGAATCATAATTGGGCATCTTCTATATATTCTTCCGAAGATTTAATCCCTTCGATATAATGTAAGTGTAAATGTCTCTTGTAGCAGCTAGCTCAATCTTCAGTATAGACAGGTTCAAATGTCTCTATATTCTCATTTTCGATTCATGATAGCTTCACAACTTTTCAACCTACGAAAACTCCTTTACAAGGCAGAACTGCACTTTTTACCATTTTAAAATCCAAGAAGGTTATGATTCTAAAATGAATTTAGAGAGAAAGAAATATTCGAGCTGTTATATTATCTCATTTTTGAATATTACAAAATATAAGCCACTTATTTTACATAATCACTTTGAAAGATCTGAATATTCTACGATAATAATAATAATAATAATAATAATAATAATAATAATAATAATAATAATAATAATAATAATAATAATAATAATAATAATAATAATAATAATAAAATACATAAATAATAATAATTTTAAACTATAATAATGAATAATAATTAATAATAAAATAATAAATAATAGTAATAATTGATAATAGTAATAATAATAATAAAGAATAATAAATAATTATTAATAATATAATAATAAATAATAATAATAATAATAATAATAATATAATTAATAATAATAATACTAATATAATAATAAATAATAAATAAATAATAATAATAATAATAATAATAATAATAATAATAATAATAAAAATTAAAAATATAAAATTACTTAAAACATTAAATATTATTACGACTTACTGTTTAGTTCTAAAGCCTGAACGACCGTTCAAAGTTACAATGTGAGCTACATATATTGCAATGTGATCTAAAATGTTACAATGTGATAAGGACTGCGTAGAGAGTGTTAGTTTGCAGGTGTTTGTCAATTAGGCAGCATTGGTAATCAGTGATTCCCGGGTATGTGAAAATATATTTTTTTAGACAGACATGTTTTTCTTCGTAATCTTTATCATCTAATTATATCTCATTCATGGGTTCTCATTCTAGATATCTGAGATAGGATTAGAATAGTTAAGAGTTTGCAAATCTTTTTTTATTGTATAATTCGAAAACTTTGCAAAGAAGAGTATATTCAGCTAAATGAAAAGCTAAAAGGTTAAAAGAGTTCCTTTTTCTTTGCACATGCCATATGGAAGCACACTTTCAGTTTATTAATGCTGGGCACAGACTAAGAAGCACATGCTTAGGGGACATCAGAAGGAATATCAAAAGGATCAAATATGATCATCTCCGTTTTAGCCAAAGATCAGATATCACGTTTGAAAAAATTATATTAACTTGTGAAAGAGTTGCAGAAGGTAGAGGAAGAAAAGCGTCAAAATCGGCTAAAATGAACGTTTTAATAAAATAAGAGCTAGATGCTTTGTTATAGCAGAAGGTTAGAGTTTCTTCTGACGAAGACATGAGAAGGAACAAAAAGAGAAACGATTAAGAATCAAAATGAGATGAGACATTTTGGGCAAGTGTAGCAATGAGCTAGAAATACACTAGAAAAATTAATTATTGTTTTGATTGCAAGATGGGAGTTATTGTGCCACAAACCAAAGAATAGGTTTTTCACAACACGGCTGTGGAAAATAATTGTACAAGTTTGAAAACTTTGAAAATGACGGAAATACCTTGAAGTAGCCTTCCTGTAGTGAGAATCAGCAAGGCATTCAGGTTTCCTAATGTTTGTGAATTTTATTTGTAGGGAAGGAAGATGAATGTATGGCTCCATGTCAATATGAATAGCCTAAAATATGATCTTTGTGCTCTGAACTCTTTAATGGACACTCCGCCCCTTTCAAAGTAGTAATCATTTTACGAAATGCCATGAAATACTTCAAAATCCTTACCACTTTGATGCATTAAAATCCCAAAAAGAGTCATACGTTCCTTCGGAAGTCTTGAAGAAGTCGAACAAAATACAGATACAGATTGGAGGAACTTAAAGGAGGGAAGTGTTAGAAGTATTTAAAAAGTCTACTATAAATAGTAGTGCTACGATAAGGACTACATATATTAATTAAGATTAATTAAAAGTTATTGCTGTCATTACTGGCGGAGACAAAAGTATTACATAAAGGAAGAGTGAAGGAGAATAGAGTTAAAATCATAATTAAACTTATAACCAATTCCATCGTGATTACAGATTTCAAAAGATTTAAAGCCTTTTTGAAGAAAGTTCGAAATCTTAACTCTTCTCAAACTCCTCTAAAGCTTCAACAATTACTTTAAAATATTTCCTGTAAATTGTAACAATTCATCATAACTTTCCACCCACCTCGTTTTGCACATTCGTGATAGTTTTGTCCATTTTATCTATGGGAAATCTTTCCTGTTTCTTTCTATTAACATATTTGTCCACCTCGATGACCTAAAATAGAACCAAATTGTTTTCTCTGTGCCAATAAAGTATCGAATATGTTTTACTCCGCATGAATCTGAATAGAAATGAACATAAAATGCCAATGGATATTTTAGATAGCTTCATCGCCTTTAAAACCTTTCTTCATTGCCGCTGCACCATGATATCGATGTCAAATCAGAAAGTCACTATTTATTTCGACCTTGGCAGTATTGACACAGCAAAAGATTCTCCTTGTGTGCTTTCAACGGCCACTAAACTTAAAATCTTTTCAAGAACCACAAATATGTTTTCTTCATTTCTATTAATATATATACTTAATTTTTTTTTATTATTTTTATTATTCTTAAAAATTAGAATTAAGAGACTCAAACCATCAAAAGTTTTTGATAGTTTAAATAATTTCGAAAAAAGGGTGGGGTCTGGCCCTATCAACCTCCTGGCTACGGCTTTTCAGCGAGTAAGTGTCACGCATCCGAGGTCACTCAGGTGGTTTCACTCATACAGATCCAGATCCATGTAGATAGCTGGATTATATAGTTTTAAGCTTCATCAGTTTACAAAATTTCACTGACAGTTTACAATCTCTTTTTTAACTCGCAAGCTATTGCATTCTTCCTATATATATATATATATATATATATATATATATATATATATATAGTATATATATATATATATCATATATATATATATATATATATATATGATATATATTATATATATATATATATATGATGTATGTATGTAGGTATGTATGTATGTATGTATGTACTGTACTGTATGTATGTATGTTAATGTTGTATGCTATGTATGTATGTATGTATGTATGTATGTATGTATGTATGTATGTATGTATGTATGTATGTATGTATGTATGTATGTATGTATGTATGTATGTATGTATGTATGTTGTATGTATTCTATGTATGTATGTAAAGAAGGAAGGAAGTAGTAAATTAATATGGTTAAAAGCTAACATACAGAATCTGAGAAAGACGCGTTTTATTTTCTGTAGCCAAAAAAAAAAAAGAAAGAAAAAAGAAGAAATGGATCCAAACTCCACCATTAGACAATAAATCTAATCACGGTCATTTATTTGACTTAATAAAAAAAAAAGGGAAGGAATTAAAATCAGTGAATAAAGACATTATAAAACCTCAAAAAAAAAAAAAAAAAAAAAAAAAAAAAAAAAAATGATTCAAGGTGAATGGAATCACGATTCAGTTTTTATTTCTTATAAATGGTGAAAGTTTAATATAGAAAGAAATTGTTTCATATATATATATATATATCATATATATTATATATATTATATATATATCATATTATATATATTATATAATATATATATATATATATATATATTATATATATATAATATATAGTATATATATATATATATATAATTATATATATCAATAAGGAAGGAAGTGGGAAGAATTAAGAGTGAGAAGTTAAGTGAACAAGGTAATAAGGAAAACTATTTAAGAGGGCTTGCAAATAAATCAGTTGAATGTGAACAATATGAAACTGAACAAATCTGGACACAAATGAAGGAAGCCTTTGTTAGTAGTGCAAGAAAAGTATGTGGATGTGCAAAAGTAGGAAGTAAGAATCTCAACAGTGAAAAGTGGAATGAAGAGGTGATGCGTAAGTGGGTTAAAAGTTAAAAAGAAGTAGTAGTGGTTGAATGCTGTTAAGCAAACTGATGAGGTCTCAAAAAAAGATGTTTTGGAATTATATAAGGAGAAAAAAGGAAAGACTAAAAGTTGCATACGTAGAAGAAAGAAGTCAGGTAAATGAACAATTTGGAAGGATGATGAATGGGGACTTACAAGGGATTAGAAAGCTTTTCTGGAAGGAAGCGCGAATGGGTAAGAATGAGAGTAAAGGGAATCTGCATGGAATTATGAATAGGGATGGTGCTTCATAACCCATGAAATGGATGTGGGTTAAGTTGAGTAACAAAGGGTTTATAGATTGGAGGAGAGCAGCTATAGTACCCTTATATAAAGGTAAGGGGGATAAGGGGAACTGTAAGAACTATAGGGGAATAAGTTTACTTTGAGTTGTCATAGGAAATATATGCCCTGATATTTTGGTTGAAAAAGTACGTCGAGTGACTGAAGGAATGATTGGTGAAGAACAAGATGCATTTAGAAGTGGCAGAGGATGTGTGGATCAAATTTTTACATTGAAACAAATCATTGAGAAAATGAGAAAGAAGAAGAATAAATTGGTATTTAGTTTTATTGGTTTTTTGCAACAGGCACTATGACAGGATTAATAACGGGAGCTCTGTTTATATTGCAGTGTTTCGTGAATTTACGGCGTTGGTGGTAGGATTCTGAATGGAATCAAAGGTATGTATGACGATAGTGAAGCGTGTGTAAGAATAAATGGAGTTGAAAGTGATTGGTTTAATATTAATATTGGAGTGAGGCAGGGATGTGTTATGACTCCTTGGTTATTCAATTTGTATATGGATGGGGTTATGAAAGAATTAGAGGTGGGAGTGGCAGGGGAAGATGTTAGAATGATTAAGAATAAAAGAGTATAGAAGGTGCCCTGCTTATTTTTTATATGCGGATGATTTGGTTTTGTGTGGTGAATCTGAAGAGAGTTTGAGAGGATTGGTAGAGGAGTTTGGCAGGGTGTGTAAAATAAATGTAGATAAGAGTAAGGTTATGGTAGTGAGTGAGGAGAGTCCGCGGTGTGAAGGCATGTTAGATGGTGAGCAACTGGAATAGGTATCTGAGTTTAAATGTTTAGGATATATGCTTAATCAAAAGGGAACGAATGAATCAGAATGTAGTAGAAAAGTTGTGAATGGTAGAAAGGTGGCTGGTGCAATAAACTCTTTGGAGGATGTGAATGGATTAAGTCTTGAGTGCGCTAGTGTTTTGCATTAGAGTGTGTTGTTACATGCGTTAATGTATAGCAGTAAAGCTATAGACTGGAATAAGAGGTATAGATCTAAGGTACAAAGTGTTCAAATGGACAATCTTAGGGGCGTGTTAGGTGTGAGAAAAATTGATAAAATAAGAAAGGAAAGCATTAAGGAGTTGTGTGGTGTGAAGAAATGTGTAAATGAGAGAATAAATGAGAGTACATTGAGATGGTTTGGTCATATTTAAAGGATGGGTGAATGTCGGTTGGTTAAGCGGATGTATGGTGGTGAGTGTGCTGGGAATCGACAAGCTGGGAGACCGAAGAAAAAGTGGATTGAGTCAATAAAGAAAAGCCTGAAGGAGAATGATGTGAGTTTGGCAGACGCGAGAAGAAAGGTGCATAACAGGAGTGAATGGTGGGGTTTTGTGAGGGGGTATGGTTGTGGGCTTTGCCCATTTGATGAAACTCACATTGACGAAATACCATAGTGAGTTTCCGACGCAGTCTTGTGAAACCTTAGGGTGGATTTTTCTAACTGCGAAGAGTTCTCACTTGGAGGTATAAAGGGTACGGTAAAGGGAGGCTTTCTTTTCGACTTGCGTCATGTTCTTCTACTTTACTTTTGCTGTTCCGGTTGATAAAAATGCATACGTACCTCACCAATCAATGGAATAAGGATGATATAGATGCTGGAGATGATGTTTGATGATGAATGATGATGATGATGCATGATGATTGATTGATGATTATATAATATATATATATATATATATATTATATATATAATTATATACTATATATATAATATTTAATAATATATATATATATATATATATATATATTGATATATATATATATATATATTTTATATATTATATATATATATACGAGTAAATGGATCGCCCCCTCTTGCCATTATATCTACATTCTTCTTACACTGGAGCAGACTCTCCGTATCACTTACAGACTATTAAACAGTACTACTATTACAGACAACACCTTTCTTCCACATACCCTGAAAGAATTCCCACAGAGTATGTTCTGTGTTTCGTAGCAGGCGACTACATAAATGAATGATGGTAGGTGGGTTGGCTACCATGGACTTGGACGTGACCGCCGTAAGTGACCATGTAATTTTCGGCGAAATTGTGTGAATCGCTTGGGTATAAGGGATGTTAGAATAATAAATGGCCAGGAGAAGATTAGAGGGGTGATGGATGTAACTAGGAAGAGTAAATTTGATTTGCTTGATCTGACTGAAGCAAAGATGTAAGGAAACGATGAAGACGAGTGGTGTGCGGTGAAATGTGTGAGTGGTGAAGTGGAGAGGAATGAGAGGGGGAAAGAAAGGGTTGCGATTCAGATGAGTGACTTGCAGCACTGAGCTATGGTGGATTTTGTGTGTGTGAGTTCTAGAATACTAATGTTGAGGAGAGTGTGACTTGCTGGGATAATCTTAAGGATGATTTGGACTGGGTAAGTAGGGGCTTCAGATTGATTGGGTTGGTCCACTTGAATGGTTGGATAGGTGATCGAAAAAGGCATAGTATAGCAGATGCTTTTGGGGTTGCGGATAAAATGAGAATTGTAGGAAGGAGATGGATTTTGTGAGGAGAGAGAGAGAGATATGCGTGTATGAAAGGTTCATAATAGGAATAAATAATGGGGTTTTGTGATGAGGTGGGTATGGTTTGGGTGTGCGTCATGGCCCAAGAGGATGATTCCTACATTGCCGAGATACCACAGTGAGAAGGTGCTACTTTTGTGAGAAGAGAGATATTGGTGTAAGAAAGGTGTATAATAGGAGTGAATGATGGAGTTTTGTGAGGGGGGTTATGGTTTGGGTCTGGCACAAGGAATGATCCCTACATTGCCGAGATACCTCAGTGGGAGTCCGTTCGCGGTGTGTTGAAGCTTGCGCTGAAGTGGTTTTTGGGTGGTGTCACGTACGCGTATGAGGGGAAATGGGTAGCTTAGTGAGGGGTGGGGCTTTTTGGATTTCTTTACTGCTTATGCGTTGTCTTCCCACTTGATACTATGTGTTTTATTTCTCTCTCTTGCAGCAAAGCCCTACCATTACTCGGCGCATAATGTGTTTTTATGGGTTTAATGGATTTTGAGGGATGATTTTAGGTATGTTGGTGTATGGTTTGTTTTTGATTGTATGGGTTGGGTGTTGATTTATTTTGTTAGGTTTGTGTATTGAGTGTAGTTATAGTTTATATGGTTGTGATGTGTTATGGATGTATATAGTTTTGTTGATAGGGTAGTATGGTTGGTGGATTTTTATTATTATTAGTTTATATAATATATATATATTATATATATTATATAATTAGTTTAATAGATTTTTTTGTTTTGTAAAAATAACTTTAAAAAATATTTAATTACTAGAACTGAACCAATATATACATATATATATATATATATATATATATATATATATATATATTATATATATAAATATAGTAATATAATATAGAATATATATATATGTAGTATATAGTATTTTTGGACGTTAAATTATATATGATATTAGGTGATTATATATATATATATATAAATATTATAGATTAGTATATATACATATATATATATATAGTTATATATATATATAGTATATATACTATATTTGTATATATAAGTTATATATTATTAGTTAATAGTTTATATTATATATATGATATATATTGTTATTTTTGTGTTATTATGGTTAGTTAGTGTGTATAGGTTTTGGAGTGTAGGTGTTGTTTATGTGTGTTTGTGTGTGTGGTTTGTTTGGTTGTGTTGTTGTGTGTGGGTGTTGTTGTTTTATTATATATTATGTAGTATTTTTTTTTTTGTAATATATATATATAATATATGGATATATATATATATATATATATATATATATATATATATTATATAATATTTATATATATATATATATAATTATATATATATATATATATATATATATATATATAAGTTATCACCACCTCTCATGGGCAGAGCCCTTTTCATTCTGGAAGTTTATTAAAAAAAGGAAACTCTCACTCACATTTCTCAGCTGAGAGCAGACACAAGTGAAGATATTAAATTCAGCAGGAAATAACAGTTAAAAGAAGAAAGTTCCCAAGAGCAGATGTGACTGGAAAGAAGGAAGCACCTTAACAAACCAGCCTTTTGGAGTTCTATTGCAAATTTACACATCTACAGACAAAATCCATGCGAAGAAGCTGCACCCTCTTCTTGCACGAGGGAGTTGCAAAGGTGGTGGAATGCGGGTCGTCAGTTCCCTCGAGCATTTGCTTTTTATATATATATATATATATATATATATTAGCTATATATATAGTAAATATATAATATAGAGTAGTATATATATATAGTATAATAGTATATATATATATATATAAGTATAACAATCATATATATAATATATTATATTATTCTTTATATATCATATTATTAGTATTATTTATATATATATATATATATATATATATAATATTATAATATTATATATATATAGTATTATATATATATATATATATAGCTATATTAAAGATTCGTAATCACCGTGTCCCGCATGATCAGGAGTACAATTTTTGGCAAGTCGATATGATGAGAATTTGTGTTATTGTAACTACTTTGTATTTTTGCTCTTACACCATGGCTTGCTAGGAAATTCTTTT
>JABUQX010056414.1:12500-16870 GCA_015478945.1 Trachelipus rathkii | reverse complement strand
TGAAGCGGAGGAGAAAGCAGAAGAAGAAGAGAGCAAAGAGAAAGAGAAAGAGAAAGAAGAAAGATGAAAGAGAAGAGAAAGAAGAAAGAGAAAGAGTGAAAGAGAAAGAGAAAGACAGAGAAAGAGAACGGAGGTAAAGAGAAGAGAAAGAGAAAGAGAAGAAGAAAAATGAGAAGAGAAAAAGAAAAAAGGAAAAAGAAAATAAGAAAAAGAAAAAGAGAAAAAAAAAGAAAAAGAAAGAGAAAAAGAAAGAGAAAGAGGAGAGAGAGAGAGAGAGAGAGAGAGAGAGAGAGAGAGAGAGAGAGAGGAGAGAGAGATGAGGAGAGAGAGAGAGAGAGAGAGAGAGAGAGAGAGAGAGAGAGAAATGTACATAAGAGAAGGTTATGGTGGTGAGTGATGAGGGGAGTCCGCGGTGTTAAGTTATGTTAGATGGTGAGCAACTGGAACAAGTGTCAGAGTTTAAATATTTAGGATATATATTGGATGAAAAGCGCGAACGGATGATGCAGAGTGTGTGCTAGCCGAAAGTAGGTTAGGAGGCAAGGTGGCTGGTCGGCCAATTAAATCCTGGTTGATGTAAAGGCGGCTGAGTCTCGAGTGCGCTAGAGTTTTACATGAGGGTATGTTGTTACCTGTGTTAATGCATAGTTGTGAAACTATGGTCCGAAATAAGAAGTTTTAATCTAAGGTACAATGCATTCAGATGGACAATTTTAGGGGCGGTTTAGGTGTGAGAATTAACATAATAAGGAATGAACGTATTAGAGAGTCTCTTTGGTTATTTATTTTGTATATGGATGAGGTGATGAAAGAATTAGAGTTAGGGGGTAACAGGGAGGGTGTTGGGCTGATGGAGAATATGTAGATGTGGAGCGGTGTCCTGTTTATTGCTACGCGGATGATATGGTTTTGTGTGGCAAATCTGGAGAGAGTTTGAGAGAAAAGGTAGAGAGTTTGGGAGGGTGTGTAAATTGAGGGGTTTGAAAGTAAATGTAGATAAGAATAAGGTGATGGTAGTGAGTGGAGGAGAGTTCGTTGTGTTAAGTAGTGTTGGATGGTGAGCAATTGGAACAAGTACCAGATTTTCAATTTAGGATAAATGTTAGTTGAAAAGGGAACGGATGATGGAAGGTGTAGTAGGATAGCTGTGAATGGCAGGAAGGCTGACGCGTGGAGCAATTAGATGGCTACCCATGATTGAAATGCAAAACTTTAGTCTCCGCAGGTTTACATGAGGCGCCTGGATTTTGTTGCTTAAACGGTGTTAATGCCTGCATCTAATAATAGTTGAAACTATAGTGTGGAAAAAAAGAGGATTAGATCTAAGGTGCAATCTGTTCAGTTGGACAATTACAGGTATGTTAGGTGTGAGAAGAATTTATAAAATGAAGAATGAACGTGTTAGGGAGTTATGTGGTGTGAAGAAGGGCGTAAATGAGATTAAACAAGTGTATTAAAATGGTTTGGACATATGGAAAGGAAGGATGATAGTCGGTTGGTTAAGCGGGTATAAAGTTGTGAGTGTGATGGAAATCGACTGGCTGGGAGAACAAAGAAAAAGTAAATTGACTCAGTAAAGAAATGTCTGATGGTAAGGAATGCGAGTGTGGCAGAGGCGAGAAGAAAAGAGCACAACTGGAGTGAAGGTGTAGTTTTGAGAGAGGTTATGGTTTTAGGCCGCCTGGCCCAAGGGATGAATCCTACATTGACGAGATACTGCAGTGAGAGTCCATCGTAGTCTCGTGAAGCCCTAGCGTGGACTTTTTTTTTTCACTGTGACGACCTCTCACTTAAAGGTATGGATGGGACGGTAGGAGGGCGGGGGTGGGCTTCCTTTTGACTAACTTCATGTTCTTCTAGTTTTTCTACTACTTATCTGTTTTCGGCGTATGCTGCGCCCCCTCACCCCCATTTGGGGATTTAAAAAATAATAAAAATAATAATAATAATAATAATAATAATAATAATAATAATAATAATAATAATAATAATAATAATAATAATAATAATAATAATAATAAATAATAAATAATAAATAATAATAATAATGATCAATGCAATAATAATAATAATAATATATAATAATAATATAATACATCATAATAATAATCGAATAATAAATACATAATAAATAATAATTAATAATAATAATAATCAATAAAAATCAATAATAATAATAATAATAATTAAAAATAATAATTATAATAAAAAATTAATAAATAATAAATAAAAATAATAAATAACATAAATAATAATATGAATAATAATAATAAATAATAAATAAATAATATAAAAATAATAATAATAATAATAATATAATAATAAGAACTTGCATAATAAAAATCAAAATCTGAATAAAAATAATTAATAAAAATAACAAAATAATAATAAATCAATAATAATAATAAATAATAATAAAAAAAAAAATAATAAATAATAAATAATAAAATAATAATAATAAATAATAAATAATAATAAATAATAATAAATAATAATACTAATAATACTAATAATACTAATAATAAACTAATAATACTAATAATCACTAATAATACGTAATAATACTAATAATACTAATAATAATAAAAATAATAATAATAAATTAATGTATATAATAATAATAATTAATAATAAATAATAATAATAATAAATAATAAAATAAAATAAATATAATATGTATCTTATTATTAATGAAGGTATTGCTAATGGTACCCCCCCACCTGTTCTGTGGGTGCATTTTTGAGTCTTGGCTCCTTTCATAACCAGAAGGGAACTTCTTCCAATACTGTGAAGTTTGCATAAAATTTTCTCCTATTCTGCAATTTTGTTCATTCACATTGTATCTCACCTCCCTAATATAGAATGCAATAATAATAATTAAATAATATATATAATTAATATAGTGATAATAAATATAATAAATAATATAATAATAATGATAATAATGCTGATATTGAATAATAATAATAATAATAATAATAATAGATAATAACTAATAAAAAGAATAATTATAATTAATAATAATAAATATAATAATAATAATAAATCTTTTTTAGATTTAATAAGTGGCAAGCCCACCACGGCCCACAGAGAAGCAGCCACATTGGGTTGAATAATCAACTCAGGGTGGGCCAGCTTGACTTTAATTATATTTAAATGCAAAAAAAATTATGGATGGCCAAATGAATATTCAGTCAAAAATAATATAAAGAGAGATGTCCTTACAGTTCAAATAGTCATATTACTACTTTCAAACATTTATGCTAATAGAATATTTATAATTCTTGAAGATAAGAGAAATAGAATTACTGTTAAATGGGAGGATTCAGATAAGATATGGGATAACCTTTTAGAAGGTGTTATGGATCGAAAAGTAGGAAACCGACGACGGAGAATGGGGTCCAGTTGGGGATAATCAATGAAGATATGCGTGAACAAATTGCTGGTATGACGACGGCAAAATTTTGCAGTATGGTGAGGAGGCGGTCCCGTGACATATAGTGCTGCTGAATTGATAATTGGTGCTGTCCAATACGGAGGCGTGCCAGTATCATCTTTGGACCAAGCGCTTTCGTGGTGAGAGTTTAAACCACTCAACAATGTTCGGCTCTACACTTCTAAGTTTCGCCACCCTCGCTGATCACTCGTCCAGCACTCTTGCCAATAGACCGAAAGCCTTTTTCGCGAGCCAGGATTGCACTAATGCAATTTATACACCGTAATATATAAATTGCTCATTTATAGTATTGTAAAGTAATGGCCGACATTGCCATTGCAATACCTCTCTTTCATTTTTATATATACGTTGTATGATTGCAGCGGCTCGTCGAAAAATATTGTAAATTAAGGATTTGCTCATTTCATGAGTAAACGACAGCCAATTAAAACTTGTTTTCGCCAAGATCTTACTTTTGGAAAACCTTAAGCTAATCAATAGGCTTTCATTTTCTCCTGCATAATCAATAATCAATTACTATTATTATTATTATTATCCATATCGATTTGATTATTATTTATATTTTTAAACTGTTGTAAGGTTCCCTAATCATTATTAATTTATATATACGTAATTGTTATATATATAGATAAATGTTTAAATAATTTTTAATGATTTTGTGAATTATGAAGCGCACAAATATATAAATTCATTTGGCTTTTATGTTTGGATTTTAGAATAGGAAAATTGTTATTTCTTGTGAACGAAGTTCAATTGCTACAGAAATACCAATTTTCGGTCTTGCCAGATGTGGGTTCAACAATTGTTATACATCAAATGACATAACATCAGGGGACCTAACCATCATTATTAATATTTTAGTAAATGTATTTCAATGGACTTTCGTAAACTGATTGACGAAGATTGTATAAAT
>JABUQX010056414.1:0-7500 GCA_015478945.1 Trachelipus rathkii | reverse complement strand
AGGATTAATTAAATATATATTGGGTGTATATATATATATACGTTTAAAAAATATTGCTCAATACTGTTGAACAGTTTTCCTTTACTTCATCACAATCAAACAATATTTTCCCCAAAGTGGGGTTTAAAGGAAGTTAACTTATATAATATATAATATATAGTAATATATTCTAAATATTAATATATATACTCCTAATTTGGTTTATTCACTATATAATTATATCAAAATTTCCAAATACGTGTATATTTACTTTATATATATATATATATTACATATATATATTATATTATATATATTCAATATAATTTTAGTGGGATAGTCTTTGATAGATCCTTGTGACTTCTAATTAATTTTTGACTTTATTACTTCAGTGGATAGTATATATTATATATATATAGTATTAGGTATTTCGCAATAATATAGAAAGTAATATATATTGTATATAATATCACAATGAAAGCACCAAGTATCGAAACAAAGGAGCTCATACTGTGTTAAAGAAATAATATTATTTATATTGATATATATAGCATGTAATATGTTTATATATAAGTGATCACATAAGGCAGAGAAGAATATATATAACTTTTTTAGGTTCAACAGGAGTACACGCTGTGTTTATAAGGAAATTTTATCGACCTTGTGATGAGTAAAGCTCATATGCTTTTCATAAGAGATGATATATAGTATAATATATATATATATATATAATTATATATATATATTTATTTATATTTTAATTATATTATTTTTTATTTTTAAGCAACGTTTATATATATATTATATTTATATATTATAATGATATTAGGTTGAGTTATCTAAGTATATATATATAGCTAATTTAGATATTCTTTGCAAATATATTTCTATAAGTAAAGCATATATATGATATATATATAATATATATATATCATATCACTTATATAAATCATAATATAAGGTCTACTGGCGTAATACTGTTACATATATACTCTAAAAGTTTTAGAGTAAATATATATAGTTATCTATATAATATAATTAATATATAGGTGTACCTTGTTATTTGTGATCTTGAGTGATTGTATATTTTTAGGTATATATAGGTATATATGGTAGAATTCTAAGTAGATTTCGCTATAATATATATATATATATATATATAATATATATATATATATATATATATTTACCATAAACCAGTTCGTAGTACAACGAGTTGAAGTTATGACAGATAGTTATTAATAATAATTCTTTATATTATATATACTCCAATAATCTGCACTATTAACTATAATAGAGATTATAAATAAATCTCTCAATGATATATATATACTTATTATATGGATGAAATATACCTCATTGTATAATTATATGTATATTATAAATGGCCTCAATCCAAGTGAATAATAAGATAATACTATATTAGTAATCAGTATATTATACACCTTCTCACGAAAAGAAATAGTAAGGAGGCCATTTTTAGGCTATCTCACTTATCATATTATGTATCAGATGCGATTTGCTCATCAGATTAAATTTTTATAAATTTAAGGTTGAATAATCTCCTTATAATCTTATAATTTGAGGCTATTTGAGGAGTAAAGTTGCGGATAGTTTAAATAATACTTCGCTAACATGAGTTATGTGAAAACACTGTATGAATACTAACCGCAATGTCTACTGGTTACTATTGCTTAAAAAGATTGGTATAGAAGGTTATAGTAGACTCATCTCTTCGCAGGCAACACTGTTATATATATCAGAAAAGTTAATTAGTGTTATTCCTGGTTCCGGCCGGAATTTTCAAAATTACACGCGGGCGGAACCGGAACCGGAAAAAAATGTCAAATTCCGGCCGGAATTCCGGTACTACACTTCTAATAGTGATTCTTTAGAATATATATAAATGTACTTACTTTGTGGCATATCCTTTGCTGGAGGATTCTAAGGGCATTTGCCAAATTGATGATCCACATTCTGTGTGATAGTCTTGCGCTATGAAAAAAAAAATAAAATGAATACATCTCGCTTAGTGCGTTTTGGTTAAAAGAAGTTAAAGAAATATGTAATAATTAGTAATCTAAATATTCTTTAACAACATCTAAAAGTCTTGAGATTAAACACATGAAATAAAATAAATGGTTTTCACTTGTAACCTGCAAGTGACGAAACTCAATCTGAGTATTTAGGAATACCAAACTATGGAAAGAGAAATTTTTCTAGAAGCTTTATAATATGTTCATCTTGTCAAAGCTTTTTTAATATGGTTTTCTCCCCAATTTTTCTCTAACTTAAGTTCTATTCAAGTTTTAAGTAAGTTGGAACTTCAAGATGTTACACTCCTAAAAGTCAAACCAAATGTCTTTGTCATGGTAATCATAATAAAAAAAGCTTAGTTGTTGTAGCAGGCAATTTACTGGACTTAAGAAATCTTTCCCTAATATTTAGTACGAGACATGTGTAAATCTGTGAACAGGAGTGGACCAAGTGGGTCTGACGTTTGATTTGCAACTTTCGCAAGAATGATTCACGTTCTAAGAAAGCATTTTAAAAAAAGCCAGTTTCCAGCTTAGAAATACAATCTTTTGGATTTGAACAGGAAACACTTTGTTAATAATTATAGACAATGTTAGAGATAAAATTTCACAGTAACTGAACCAGAATAACATCAAACCAAAAAGAATAAGATACAAGATGATTAACTCTTAAAAGTCAAACAAGTCTACCTCCCAATCACCTTCAATCGGTAGGATGAACTTGGAACAACCTCTCCGAAGACAGAATAGGTAAAGCCCATTAGTATGTAGATAGGTGAACTAAAAATAGCGAACAGCAAAACAAAGAGATAGAAGCGAGGATCATGTATGGGATCGTCGTTTCCTAGCCGATCCTTTATACTCGATTCACTTAACTGCAAAATACATTCTCCTACCTATCCACAATTATACGAGTAAGGAAAAAAATATCAACAAAATTATATAAACTGTGCCGTCCATTCCGCCGCATCATTTCTCCTCAATATACGTTTTGAAAATTTTAACAAATTTCCCGCGACTTTTTGGAAATTTTCCGCTCGACCCTTTTCAGGCATATCCAGAGGTGGTTCCATCATCCTAGTCCGTGGAACCGTTCCCCTCTTTCCCATTCCTCTCCAGAACCCACGCCGTGCTGAACCCTGAAACACAGGAATGGTTAAACATATAAGAACATCTGAAAATGTAGCAAAGCCATTCTATATCGAGCGTAAAGCACCAAATGGACATTGACAGAAATACTGCACCCAAAACGGTCATAAATTAAAAGCAAAGAAAATTATGATTAAATCCGCGTCTTAATTGAGACAAAAACGTCTTCGTATTAAATATTCTAAGAGAAATTATGAGATCTAAAAAAAATACGAAGGAATTAATTACAAGAACTAAAAAACGAAATTTAGTCCGCATGGTACAAAATAATTAGTGGACCCTTGCCTACTTCTTAATTTATCGCAAGCCCACTACAAATATACTTAATAGCTTAAGGAACTAATTTCTGTATTTTCTAATCTCCTAATTATCATTGATTATCTTAATTATCTCTCAATTCATTAATCTCATCCGGTAGTAGCCGCTAACAATGTGAGCGTGATTCCCCTCTTTCCATGAAAAATCCTATATACTTCCCTGAAAATTTTTTCTAGGTTTAGCCTTTATTCCCTCAAACGGCTTTTGACGATAAACTCTGTTTACACGCTCTTCTCAAGATTTAAGTGTTTCTTTTGAGGGAAAACCTCAAACACAGAACTTCCTGTTGTATGCTCTTCATTCAACCCTACGTTGGACCCCTTTCCAATGATCTTCACTTTCAGATTAGGAATAAAAAATAATAAACAACAAACTTTCCACAAAGCAAGCAAGTTTCTTCTATATCTTTTATTAGACACCAACTCAATATGCAAGTTTGACAAAATAAATGTACAAGAATTACAGAAAGCATCCGCCATGAAGTTGAAGGGGTCACACACATCTGTTTGACAAATCATGAAATGTAACCGAACACAACGCTAACAACACACACTAAAATGAATGAGTCCAAACTTTCCTACAAAACTAAAGATGACGAGCCTTCAAAACAGCAGATGGGCATTTACCTTTTCGAAACTAATCTTCCAACTCTCAACCAGATGCAAATATAAATAGCGTCAGAGATCACCAATGACCTCAGATAGGCCACCGACTACCTATCAATCTTCAAAGAAAATTCTCCAACAATTCTTCAAGCAATACTTCTAAAGGTTGAAGAAACTTTAAAAATTTGAAATTTCCTTTATATATAAAAAACACTTAAACCTACACATATCAACTCATCCATAAGACCTTCTTTGGCACTCCTGAGTTTCCCGCTAACTAATTGCTTGAATTTCGTTCAAAAAAATGAAACACAATTTCTTGTGCGAGGTTTACTATTTATTTTGCAACTAACAAAAATTGAATAAATCAGCTGGGTTTGTTGGATGGAGCCCTCAGTCCCGCATGTCGAGAATAACAGAAATAAAACTAATAACCAATGGTGATATATATATTACAAAAAAATTAGATCAACTATTCCCTATTTTTATTAATCATTTGCCGAAGAAATTAGATTTTAAAGCTTGATTTTCATTGAATGGAAAATTCGATCACAATTGCACAAAACAACGCGGCAAAAAACACCTAAACCAAGCCGTCATGTGGTTTTTGGTTTACACCATTTTCGTAAAGAACGTGGCTAAACTTCCGTTAAAATCAACAAGGAGAATAAGCAAACCTTATAGAATTAAAGGCATAATTCCATTACGTTGTTAACGCATTTTTTAACGATTTTGAGGTTTGACAAAAACGAACCGCCAAACTCGAAGCATTTCTTACGTTCGTAAGCACAAATAAAAAACGAAGAAAACGCCAAAAGTCACCCTCACGGTAACACACGGATTAGAAAAAAACTGATCCAAGACAAATTGACTTGAATATATATAACTATGTATTATCTTAATTATACTATAAAATATAAAAAAGAATAATAAGTATATATATATAATATATTCATACTATATATATATACTATAATATATATATATAAATAATAAATACAAATATAGTTATACATATAGTAATATATATATAATACTTATATAAAGTATATATAGTATATAAATATATATTAAATGCCAAAATTAAAAAAGAAGAAGTTGATTGAAAACTAAATTTAAGAAAGGGTGAATGAAAGCTGAGCCCTTCTCTAATTTCAGTCGAGCATTGAAGAAATTTTTAATGTCTCTTCGTCAGATACAAGCAATGTGGCTGAAAACCTCCTATCAAATCTAGCTTTCCGTGAAAGGTGTTCGAAAGCTCCAAACCTTTTCAAACTTACCAACACCATTCACGAAAATTGCGGGGCATGGTACGTGAAGATATATATATATATATTATATATCATAGTATATGCAGTATATATATAATATTATACTATATATATATACTAATATATATAATATATAATATATATATAGCTATATATAGGTATATACTATATATAGTATATATATGATATATATATATATGATATATTCGAAATCAATTTAAAGACGCAAAAATTGTGTGGTATCGTTAAGTATCGGAAACAAAAAAATTTAAGCCGATTACACGATACCAAGATACCAGATACTATACTACTCGACAAAAATTCCCAAAACGATACCCGAGTAAAACGATTCACCATCCCAAAAAAAAATCTAAGACCGGATACCACCGCGATACCGATTACCGATACGCATAAGGTATACCGGTGCAAATCACTAATAAATAAATCCATAAACAATATACCTTTAAAATATAACGTATAAAATATATTTATTATTAATATAAATAACTATAGAAATATTAATAATAATAACTATATAAATATCATCTACGATAAATACCATATATAAATAAATATATATATAAAATAAATAGTATATACCCTAAAATAGTATACCACGAACGGCAGATCATAATACATATATAAAATAATTCATTATCTAACCAAGAGAATAATATTAAAATCTAATAATCTAATATAAATAATAAGTTTGATAATAAACCAAGAGGAATCAATAAAATATAAATAGAATAAAAACCGTATATACCAATGATATCTATCAGTAATTGACATAAATAATGAATCCCAGCCTTAAGTATACACTCCATACAACCTCACCCCAACGTAATAGCTTATCACTGAACTAAACTATAATAAAGGTATACCTCACTATATAATATTTGAAAGTCCACCCATGCCAACAGGAGAACCAAAACCAACGGCTCACACAAAGAAGATGGCCAAACACTGAAGGCAATTGACTCCAATCAACAATCACAAATAAGGGTGACCGCGTCCCTAGGAACAAAAGTATTACATAAATATAGAATAGTCATGTTTAAATCCATCGCTAATAAAAGAAACAAAAAAAATATACCGTTGGTCAAATGTCAAACCCACGAATTTGAAAATTATGCAATTCTAAAAACATCAGTTTCAATCGTTAGTAAAACACACAAAGATAGAAATATTGAAATTTTTTTTTTAACCTTACCATGCTAATCAAAACTATCAACCAAATCAAAAATCTTTCAGACAAGGCTTTGCACTCCAATTAAGTCTGAGGCCAAAAGATACACACATTTTCTGTACATATACGCAAAATAAGTTTTCATTGTCACCCAAATAACTCAAAGAAATGAAAATTTTTTAACAAAAATCCCTTAACCCACACAAAAGAATCGATTTAGTTGACGAAAAAAAATTTGTTCCAAGAACAATCCAAAACTAAAAATGACAAAAATAATACAAAGACAAACATTGTATACTAAAGTCAAAAAATGAATCAAACAGACAATGTCTCTCTACCCCGACTACAATATGCCATCCGAAGAAATATATATCATCCCACTTCGCCCAAAACAGGAAAAAAGTCATAATACATACAGAAATCCTATTCAACTCTTGCAAAATTCCAAAAAAAGTGCAAAGGATTTGGAAAAATTGCCGACAAACGAAAAAACGTCTGAGCACAAAACTCAACAAAATCGAAAAGATTCTATGTGACATAATAATTCATAAAAATCAATGTATGACAAAACCGCACAAATAGAAAATGCAGAACATGAGGTAATAAAACTTCTTCAGACGAAAAAAAATAACTGATAGGAATGATTTAGTCTTCACAAATTCTTGGTGAAGAAAAAAAGAAAGATATGAATTTATTTCTGGAAATTAGTATTTAGAACTAACATCATCTTAAATCTTCTAATCTTCACTCAGATCGTCAGGGTTGAGTTCGGTAAGGAAAGTTTCACTAATGATCTTACTCTTCATCTTTTCAGAAGGGCTGGACATTTCGAAGCTTTCGATAAAGTTTTATTTCCAGCTCTTGGTTTCTATCCTCTCAGATTATCTCCGGCCGTTATATAGCCGTTTTTGTGGACAGCTGTACCGTTCATTCTTTAATTTTATCATTTGTGG
>JABUQX010056413.1:52500-57776 GCA_015478945.1 Trachelipus rathkii | reverse complement strand
TACTCTTGAAACTATATAAATACAAATATAGTGGGACAATGAACGAAAAATCATAAAGGATAAATGTAGTAAATTTACAGAAATTAATAGTAATGGATGATCTGCTTCGCCACTTTGATTTTTGTTTCTGCCTAGCGAAAAGTTATCGGTCTCTTTCACACACTACTCAAAGGGAATACTCAGAGACATTACTTGAAAGGAAAGAATGATAGAGGCTAAAACTAAAGTTTTCTGAATTAATAAGCACTCTATCAAATAATGCATCCAAGTTAGTTTGTTTCTCCACCGACGAATGGTCCGATACTTAATCAGAAGTTCTCTGTGTTCTCTGGACTTGTATGCGTTGTCAATTATATCTGACTAGTCATACAGTTGTGTTGTGCTCTGAATCACTCACTGAACGTCAACACGAGTAAATATCTCAGTGACGTATTTAATGAAATGTTTGCGAAATGGAACCTATCCCCAGATGATGTCACTGTGTCATGAGAAATGCTGGTGCCAATATAAAGAAAATTCTGTTTCTTTCTTGAGGGAACAAAAACTCCGTCAGTCATCAACATTAGAAATGTTGTGAAATCTCTCAAATATAAGTTAGCTGAAGCTTTATCAAAACGTTAGTCAATTGCCGCACACTTTGTTCATTCGGTCAAGGCTCAAGAAGAACTGAAGTAGAACACAGACCAGAATTAAAGTTCGCTACTTTCAAGTAATACATGACGTTTAACTCTGAATTATGTTAAGGGTTGCAAGACTTAATGAAACTCGATGCCAGTTACTGCCGCCTGATAATAAAATAAGTCTTCATTCCATGACAATTCTCTTCTAACCAATTGTATCTTTGTACTCCAGTCATTTAAAGATATTATGATAATCAGCAAATACTTGTTTGTCATCCTCTCGTAATAACTCCGAAGAGAGAATTTATATAGTCAAACAATGACAGTGAAGGATATAAATGATAAGAGTGACAACATTGAGCACTTCCTCTCCTCTAAATTTATGGTTCGGTTACATTGTTATTGTACCATTAATGGATGGGAACAATGCACATGTAAATGTAAAATCTATTAGTTACCTATCACATGTTAAATTGTTGCTCAACTAGGAACGGAAATCAGACGTGCCAGCGGTGTTCTGAAACTAAACTTTAAATGATCTGTCGTTAATTTTATTGTTCTAACAAATACTTTGATAAAACTTCTTCTATCTTATTCCTTTGATGAATCAGCTAGCCAATACACCTACTGAAGGGCATATACAATATATATATATAGTATAGTATATATATAATATATATATATATTATATATATTATATAATATATATATATATTATATATATATATATATATATACTATATATAATAGATTAAAAATATGTTTTATTTTACATATAATAAAATATTAAATTATAAAAAATAATTAAATAATTTAAATTTATATATTAAATATATATATATATATATATATATATATATATATATATATAAAAATTTAACATTATTCCACCTATATGGATTTTAACATTTTAGATTAAAAATATATTATATAGTGTTTTATTTTAATATATATAATATATGGATATATGATATCTGATAATCGCATATTCCACAGCAAGTCATTTGTCATAATTTCACACCGCACTGCACCAAGAGCAAAAAAACTGTGCATCTTACCGCACTTTAATGTATTACAACCGCACCTAGAAGTCGTGCCTCAGCACCGTACCTCACCGCTCCCTTGCTTTTCTGCAACCTCACTCCACCAAGACTCTGATGTTTTGTGCGGCACCGCACCGCACCGCACCTATTACTTTCAAGTGTTGGAAATGCGGATAAGTTTGTGCTTGCTTTATGCGGAAGCGGATACGAAATTCAACGTTACGATTTAGTTTCTTATAAACCATTTTTAATATCATGCATTTTTAGACGTTATTACTTTTACACGTATACATTTATATAATAAAATATGTATGCATAATTTATTGCATTTATGTTGAGTAAACTGTAGCAAATAAAGCCCATCATAAATGCGAGAAAAAAATTGAAATAAAAGTTCTATTGGTTTTTTCGCATAATTGAAGCAATTAAGGACCAATTAAACCAATCTTTGTGATAAAAAAACACACATAATATTCATGAATCATTATGCAGAAAATCATATTCCAAATAAACATTAACAAAAATAAAAAAAATAAAAGTATTTTTAAATACAACATTAAATTTGTTAAAATTCATAATCGAAAAAAATAATGCTCGTCTGCATGAAGTTAACATATAATCGATGCTTCCTTTTCATTGTAGAGTATATATATATATCATATATATATATATATATATATATATTATATAATATATTATATATATATATATATATATTATATAATATATATCTATATATATATTGTATATACATATTATATATATATATATATAGTATATATATAATTATATATATTTATATATATATATAGTATAATATATATATTACTATTTATCATATATATATATTATATATATATATATATATAGTAATATATATATAATCTATTATCAATTTAGATAATAATTACTCATATGAGTGATTATTATGAATTATTTAATGACATACCTGTTATTCTTTAACCATTAAAAATGCGACTACTTTAAATAAAACAATGGGAGATATAAAAGATAATAATAATCCATTGAGACAACGGATCTTCATCGGTAACAATTCACGTCAAGAATGTCGAATGCAACAGTCCACACTTTTTATTATTATTATTATTATTTGCATGACCAATATAATAAAGAGGAATTTATTTATAGAAACATATTAAAAATGTATTGCAGCAGAAATATAATTTATTGTATTAATGAAGATTATGAAATAGTCTTACGTAATTTAAAACGTAAAATAGAAAAAAAAATAGTTAATATTTTTACAAGAAAAGTACTTGAATATTCATATTATTTATGTTATAGCTAATTAATGCTGCCTTCCATTTCTGTTTCACTAAGCAAAACACACAAATTCCGCTACTTTATTTTCTTTTTTTTTTGATACTCTAACTGTAATATAATAATAATAATAATAATAATAATAAAATAATAATAATAATAATAATAATAATAATAATAATAATAATAATAATAATAATAATAATAATAATAATAATAATAATAATAATAATAATAATAATAATAATAATAATAATATAATAATATATAAATAATAATATATAATAATAATAATAATAATAATAATAATAATAATTAAAGTATTATTATTATTATTATTATTATTATTATTATTATTATTATTATTATTATTATTATTATTATTATTATTATTATTATTATTATTATTATTATTATTATTATTATTATTATTATTATTATATTTTCTAAAATTATTACTAAAAGAATTTAGCATACCTTATACTCTCCAAGATGGTCGACACTGCAAGAGAGTTTGGCTTCTCTTCCAGCTGAAATGGTAACATTGTCAATGAGTGACACGAACTGCGGAACTGGACGATTGTGAGAAAGTTCTGTAAGTTGTTCTGTAAGTAAATAGAATATAATTGTAAGTTTTCTTCAGAAATTACTGGTATATATTAAGGACACACATATAAATAGTATTGTATTTGTTAAGATACGTGATATTATTAATACTAATTAAATTATTAATACTAATATTTTAAGAAAATTAACAGACATTATATGTGATATTAATAATTTAATTGCTTAGGTAAATTTTTTTTAAAACTTGTTGTGCGGATGTTTCTTTGCTAGAACTTAACTGATTTTCTCTGTCTCTCTTTCGTCTGATTACAAACTATATCATTTTCTAAATGATTAAATGTCAAGAGGTGCCGATATATTATTTTCCTAAGTAACATTTCATAATTCTTGACATGGTCTTATTTTTTAGCTAAAATACTCTCAGTTTTACAAAATTACTTATTTATATATATTCCAGTTTTTACCATTAGTAATTTTTTAAGATAATTACTTGCTTTCATAAACCTTAATATAGTGACATCTGTTGTTTCTGTTCTCTATCAATATAACTTTAAAACAGAAATCAGAGCTAAATTGCTTTGCATTGTCATAATAGTCTCTCAGCTTTCTCTATTTTTATTAATTAAGAAACTCATTCTCAATTGATATTAAAGTATTGTAAAGAAAATAAGTTAATTGTTTTTCCTAAAAAGGGAAACCAAATGTTGCTGAATTACATATTTGAGTTGAGTTGGGTTGAGATGGGTTAGTGCTTCTTTCAAAACGCTTAATCGAGATGATTCTCCTGTCGTAGAGTCATCCATTTTTCAATTTCATTCCCTTCAATTAAAATTCACAAACCATTTAAAGTTTAACTCTACTTCAGTACTATTAGTCGTCTTTAAACTCAAGAAAATTAAGCTACTTATATTTCATCCAGAGATCACCAAAAAACTTTCCTTGATAATAAACGCTAATTTTAGAGTTGAAAATGTAACAATCTTCCAGGTTAATCCTCCTCTTCCTCCTACCTCCTCCTCCTGCTATTTAAATTACTTTAAAAGAATGGCAACTACTGATAGATGAAAACGTCTTTTATTTCTACTGAGTAATAACCGCGCCTGTCTTACTTCTTCAATGGTCTCAACTTTCAGTATTTGAGAATAGGAATTCCGATGAGGATTGGGGGTAGTTTTAGGTATCAAAAGATAAAACCAATTTTAATTTGCAAAAATTATTTGAGTAAATAAATAATACATCATTACGACATTAATACATTACGGAATTAGGGACAATGAATATAAGAATATATATTTTAAGCACCTCTCAGCATCGCAACGCACAGGTGCATTGGCCAACTCTAATATGAAGTAAATTAATCTCCAATTTCCAGCACTTGTTACCTGGATGCTGGACGAGGGAACAACTTTTATGGAAATTTGGTCTACATTTTTGTAATTCAATAAAGGTTTACTTAATTTTGCTTGATATTTTATAATTTAATATTTTATTTTATTTTTATTTATTATTTTATTTTTTTTTCATTTTCAATTTTCAAATCTGACATAAATATTGTTTTCCTCAAATCAGGAAGACTGTTTGCGACAAGAGGTGACATAAGAATATATATATATATATATATAATAAATATATAATATATTATATATATATTATATATATATAATATACTAATATATATAATATAAATATATATATTATTATATATATATATATGATTGCGACGAGTTCTCACTGGGGTATAAAGGGGCGGTAAAGCGGGGGGGGG
>JABUQX010056413.1:40000-50000 GCA_015478945.1 Trachelipus rathkii | reverse complement strand
TATAAAATATGTTACAAAATATTGATAAAGATTGTATTATATTAATATAGATTATATAATATATATTATATATATATATATATAATATATATAGATATATATAATATATATACACGTCTCTCCATAGTGCGTAAGTGATAGTATATATAGTATGAGTGTGAGCTCTTATATTATGTGCATCGCATCCTCGATATATATATATATAACTATAATAATATATATATATCGTAAATAATATTATATATAGTATATATATATATAATATATATATATAATATAAATAAAATATAATATATATATATATATATATACTATATAATAATATGATATATATATAATATAATATAATAATATAATATATATACTATATATATATATATATATATATCCACCTAATTATATATTTTACAAAGCATAAGTTGCTTAATCAAATCTCACAAAGTTTGGAAAAATTTGGAAAACTAGGCCAACTTTAAAGGTCGACATGTTTCCGATACTCTCGCATATGCCACTTGAAATTGTAACTCAATATTAAAATAGTGGAATTAAATATAGTTATTATTATAAGTTTATATATATATAATAATAAGTGTTATTTCACATGAAGGTACTTTTTTAATTCTGAGTATATACTGTATATTATAGTATATATATATTATATTATATACATTAGTTAAATATATATACTTTAGTCAATATATAGTCAACTTTATAAAATCTGGGTGAAGACAGTATTGGTACATAATAAATAATAATTATGTGAAGTGCGTATACTAGAGTAAATGAGTTTGTAACTAACCGTATCTCTACCTACTCAATAAGTAAGATATGTATATTACTCCAGTGAGTAAAATATCATAGGAATAAATAAGTGATCCCTTGTTAAATATCAATAGTATTGAGGAGGAGGGATGCAAGAGTTGCGACTGCTTTGAGAGAGATTTGAGGGAGTTTAGTGAGAGTATATTAGGAATCAGTTGTAACATAGATTGAATATGATAAGAAGTTCGTGATAGATTATAGATATGAGATATATATATACTATATAGTAATATATATATATATATATTATATATAATATAATCATACTATACTAGATAGTATATATATTATATAAATATATATTATAAGTAAGGTATAGATATAGTAAGAGAGAGCATAGATATGAATATATTAATATATATATATATATGATAAATATATATATATTATATAGTATGATTAGATATATATATATATATATACATAATATATATAGATATGGATAGATATAGTATAGATACGTATGACCGAGAATATAGTGAAGTAAGTAAGATAGATAGATAGCTAAGAGATATATATATATATAGTAAGTGTAGTGAGAGCGTGGATGGTTTAAACATTTGGTTTAACCGATGGGTTTAAACCAATGGGTTTAAACCACAATAAAGGAAAACCAATGGTTTTAAACCAGATAAAGAAAAACAGTGGCATAAAAATATTTAAAGAGAAAATGTAATTTATTAATGGTTTTCTTAGCATGTTGATATGGTTTTATCAATTTTTCAAGTGCGAAGAGTAACTGAGAAGAATAGCAAGACAAAAAAATTTCATGCGTGAGAATTTGTGTAGAATTAGTGTGTGAAGGAAGAGATGGAGAATAGAGATATAGAAGATAAGATGAGAAAGATAGTAATATATAGTAGATAAGAAGAGAGTGAATAGATAGTAGATGAATAGGATAATAGTATAGATATAGTATTGAAGTAGGTAGAGATAGATAGGAGAGTAAGATATATATAGTAATAGTATATAGTATAATAGTAATATTATATATATAAAGAGATATGAATAGAGATTAATATATAGGAAGGAGATATATATTTGTAATATTTAACATGTTTAAAACATTGGATTTCTTGTTTGCGAAGCTCTGGGACATTTTATTTATCTACCGCGATCGAGGTGCCACATTTTCAAAAGAGAATTATAAATAAAACTGCAGATATTTTGTAGAGGAGAGAAGTACAAATGTAATTATCAATGGAGATGTGCAAGGCGCACCTATAGCATTCGACTCAAGCACTCAAGAATCGGCCAATAAACTAGTGATAAATCTAGGATGATGAATGTGTTGATACTTCATCATTATGAGGAAAAATATCATATGGAGCTAGAACAGCTTAATCCACCGATCATCAACCAGGACAGAGATTCTATATACGACGGAAAAAGTTAAACAAAGCGCAAGGCTCTCTATTTATCTGTGCATGATAGACAAGAGAGACCTCTAGCCCTATAAATTAAGGCAAATAGAATAATATTTGCTAGAGATTCTCCAAATGTATATTACCAGACCAACAGTAATACTTCCACAGAGGTGAGAAAGAATAGAGTAATTCAAAAGCAAGTATTGAAGTTATAATAGGTAATAGAGAACATTAAAGAAGAAGAGCAGATATTTCTTACGCTCCATCCATTAGGAAATGGTTACCCTTTATTGATGACGATATCTCTGATTGTCTAAAGACAGTGACCCTTCATCTTGGTCCGTATCGGAGATGCATTATCTCATCGAAAGAAGAGATTAATTAGGATATTGAGTGAGAAGAGGTCAAACTGAGTTGTTGAGTATTAAAAACAACTCACTATAAATGATAATAATAATATGCTATTTTTAGAACTAGTATTAGAGACCTGCTCTCATCTAAATAACTGCAAAATGTTGTGCAAGAGGCCGAGTATATATCTCTCATAGACTTTGTTGACCTTTCGTGCTCATCATTACAACGTCTATATCTATTTGAGAGACTTGTATGTTGAGGGAGTAACAGCTAAAGCAGCGAGGAAAAAGTGGTAGAGTATGTTGTGTGTGAGAAAGAAATAATTAGAGCCAATCTTAATGAGAATGAATTATGCAATGTTTCTCAGTAAGACATTTAACTTGAATAAGAAAATCCATCATCTTAAGACTTTATATTCTCATCATCAGTCCTACATCGTGCGTGCTGCAAATACAGTTCTGCTGACTACTACGTACCAGATTTTGTCTCTCGGTATAACTTTTCATATTTATTAGGATTTCATCAAGATACTACAAAGGCGGCTATCTACAACAAGCATACCATAATAGATACGCGACCGAAAGGATAAGTCTCATAATAGAATAAATTTACAGAAAGAGAAAGACGATAAGAAATTGAGAGGGAGGTTTAGATAAATATCATAAAAAATACTTTATGTACCAGACTTTATCGAAAGTACCTTTCCATATGTCAACTACTCTACACTAGAGTACAAATTCACAGAAATTGAGTGAATAAAAGCAGAGGACCAAAAGTATAGAGGTTTAGATAAAGCGAAAATAAAAATATAACATCAAATACCTCAAGAACCTCTCTATTAACAAAATATATATATACATTAACTTATCGGAATCAAGAGATGATGATTTTGAAGACATTAAGATATTTCTAATTCTTCCTGTCAAGGAATAGATTGGAAAACTTTAGAAAGAACAAAGGTTAAAGTCATATATATAAATAACTAATATACGATAATTTATAGAGTGAGGTTTAATATTATGCTAGTTTCTTTACCTTACTTATACCTCACTAAGGTATTACTGAAGGATAAATATGTGAGTTATTGTAAAGTTTTTATGTAGAATTTTATATGAGTTATTGATTGCGAATAATGAGAAGGTCCAAAAAGTACTTTCAGTTACTTATTGATAGTTATAATTTAGCTGCATTGCATATAATTCATAGACACACATCACAATGAACGTTATATTAGATCTAATATCATGTGTTTATTAAATAACAATTACATCGCATAAGGTTTTGAAGTTTTAGATAGACAATAGAGCGATATATATATTATAAGTGAGTTCATGCCTAATAAGATTAGGGTGTCACAACTATCAGTAATAGACACTAATAATGAGTTTGTAGATAGAACCCCTATGTGAGGAATACCTTTCAGTGTAACTACCATCCCCTTCTATGATATATATATTTCAGTACACAGAGAAAGCATAATATAATATAAAACAATCTTTAGAGTAGATATATATTAAGTAGTGAGAAGGCGGAGAGGAGAAAAGCGTCTCATGAAAATCCGGTTCAAGATGATGATATTATCGAATAGATACAAAGGTCTGATAGTAAATAGTTTACAACTTTAGCAGAATATTTATTAGTAATCGTGACTCTATTAAACTAGTACCATCAGATGAGATATAAAGAGATAAGGTAGAGATAGATCATATAATGGTAATATATATATACAGCTAAGTATTTTAAGAGATGATATCCTATAAAATTTAAAATGGCAGATTAGAGTGTGGGGTAGATAGTAATAAACCAAGATATAAGAATTAGTTTATTTCTATCGGAATAAAATATGTTTATATTTTATAGGTATATACTATAGTTGGTTATCCGGTATATTTAACAAATAATATAAATGGTTGTGGTTGAATAAAGAATAACTGGGTACAAATTATAGGTGTGTGAAATATGAAACCTACAATGATAGTTAGTGGTTAGGAGTTTGATATAAATAGTTATTCTCTATCTCCCTTTTGGGTTTGTGTTTATGGTAACATTATAAATTTGAGGAAACGTCCAGGTGATCCCCTGGGCTGGACAATAACTCTTGTATCGTGTAGTGTACAGATAGAGCAGATGTAAAACAAAGGTTTATTCTCAGGTGTTAAGGAATGGGTAAATAAATTAATGAAATGGTAATATCAACCATCTCTTATTTCATGTTACTTTATGATTGATTAAGTGTTATAAATCAAAAAATTAATAATTTATTACCAGTGTTATACAGTTATCAAGAATATTTTGGAATATTAAGTAAATCTAAAGTAAATTTAATTAAGGAATTTTAAAATATGTGTTTGCACATGTTATATGTATATATTATTATAATATATATATATAATATTAATATAATTGAATATTATATATATAATTATATTTATATAATACAGGTTATCATTAGTTGATAATTTTATTATTAGGCCTCGGAATTTAAAAAAGTGCTATTGATTAACATCTCACATATAGAAAACACCGATAATGAAAACATCATTAGAGATAGTACGAGTAAAAAACCGCCAAAAAAACCAAAAGAAACTATTTAGCTGTGGGTGTATAAATTTGCGTATTATTTAGAGAAATGAAGTTAACGCACATGTATGTTTATTTTTATTAAGAGTTACATGGATATTACTCTCTAAATCCAATCAACGCCTATATTTATATAACATTAGCAGTAATGATAATATATGATATATATATATAGGTTAATATTAAGTATTAGTAATAGAGTGATGTGGGTGATTTATGACGGTATAGACTCAAATAGAAGTGAAATTAATGTGATTATTATAATATTTTGTAATAATGAGGTTCATTAGAAAGGAGGATTAATAATGGTGAGTAGAACTCAATATAAAATAAGATTGTGAAAGAATTGGTATAATTGTATTGACTAGTAGTGAATATAGAGTGAAATGAATACCCGGATTGAAATGATTACTCAAAGAACGAACGGAGACCATAATAGGTATATAGGTTGATATGATTTTGGTAATTGTGAGATAAAGTTTAGAGTTTATAGTAGCAACTATAAAGCATTTATATATAGATGGTATATGAGTCCGAGAGGATGGAGGAGGTAAGCTTAATATATATAAGTAATATATTAAGTACCTCTTATATTAATAAGTGATTAGAGTAGGATATAATAAGTATAGATAAACTGTGGGAATTACAGGGGAATTAATTAATTAAATTATTGATAGTAGTAGGGAAGATTAATATACTATGTATTTGGTATCGAACAGAATGCGTCGATAGTGATATACTCAGTAAATAATACTGATTATGAAGGAACAAGGTGCGCTTATGAAAGTATGGTATAGATGTGAATGGGGGATCAAAAATCTTATTACATTGAAATAACATAAATTGATAATGTAAAAAATATAGGAGACGTGAGTAAGAATATATAAGACAGCGAATCCAATATATTTTGAGTTTTGAGTTATGAGTACCCTAATTCCGTATACCCATACCTCCCATTATAAATTGGATACATAGAATAATACTTTATTACGTGAATTACAGCCGTAGGTTGTGTTATTAGATCATATATATATAATAAGGTACGCTATAAATTGTAGCTTCTATATTTTGTGACCCTTCTAAAAAACGTGATCGTATTTTATTAGTATAGAGGTTTTCTGTGCCTTAATAGTAGTCATTATCTCTTAGTTGCTAGGGGAATTATGTTTTAAAATCTTATTTTTGAGAGTAATATCCTCAAAACATATTTTGATCAATATATAATCCTACACTAACAAATCTATCGAGATATTTTTTTCGTGACGATAAAATATAATTCTTGTAGCAATCCGGCTCCGATTTTTCTGATACAGCAAATATCACTCTTATTATAAATGAGATTACACATCCACCGACGGTAGATTGTCGATCTCCGGTTGCGTTTTTCTATATTTTCTAATCGTATAGGAAATTTTGTGCCTCAGCAATGTCCAAGTAACTTGTATACACGGAAAAACCATATATAATAGGTTTAATTCTATATAGACTGAAATCTCTAGTATATATATGTAAAGAGATTATCGGTGATTCGTTAGTGAAGTGGATAAAATTTCTCAAGGGCAATTGTTAGTCGGGTAGAGGTGCACATTTTTCCTTGAGATAGTTTCTTTATGTTAATATACATATAGTTTATAAATTATTTTGAGTGAGATATTGTTTTACCAACTATGGAACAAATTTTTCCCTCAAAAGTTTTATTTGGAAAATTTATAAGTTTTATTTTTTATTGAAGAATTTCGAAATAACTAAAATATCTATTATTCATAAAGTAAAAAAGATGTATCTTTGCCCTGCTTTACAAGGTTATCTATATCTAGGAAAAATTATTAATGAGGGTTGATTACGGATGAGGGGTAGATAAATACACACTACTGTTTATACTTATTATCACTTTATTCCTAATATATTTAATATATTGCAGTAATATTTAGGTATTAACATGTATTTAAAGTAGACATTAATTCTATGGTTTTAACAGAGCTCTTGAGGTTTCTATCTTCTTATCTCACTACCGCCCATCGATGCCACATTTCTCTCAAAACAGAATTCAATAATAATTATCAAAGAGCTCGGCCTTGCATGCATGAGTGGTCGAGCGCCAGATACAACTTTTTTGCTGTGTGTTGTCCGACAAGTCAATAACCTAAGCCTATGTGTTTGAAGTGCTATATCTCCGATAACTATGAAAAAAGTTTATAAGACATTGATGTACTTCAAATTATTATTTGGTAAGAAAAATTATGTGACCAGTGGAAAGCTCCTATTAAACAGCTAATTAATTCAACTCGACCTCAAATGTCAAGACAAAGAGAAAAGTATTATAGCCAGAGATGAAGAGTAAAATGAGTGCAACTCCCCCTTACTGCATATGCCCTGGAAATATCATCCACTTCGGCGGTATCATCAGAGCCAAGCAACATTGAAGAAAAGATCCTCTAATCGCACATAATGTGTCTGTCATATTTTTTATATCTCACACACTCATTAACAAAACGTGCAAAAAGAGTATCATGTCCAGTGTTAGAATGAATTGGACATGCTGGGTGATTACAAAGACAGCCAATGCAGAAAATTTTTAAGAAAAAATATGCACAGTATCCAATATAAAAGTTTGACCCAGTTGTAGTTTATAATTATTATGTGTAACAGTAATAGATTCTACCTCCCATTTCATCAATCATAAGTTGTAACCTATTTTGATTCACTTTTTTTTGAGTACAGTCATAGTTAATTCTCCTTCATCTTAGATACAGATCTACTACATTACATTTGAAAAGATATGAGATGATAGGTAAAAATGTAAAGACAGTGAAGGAGTGAGATGAAAAAAATATGTAGTAAGATATTTATTGTACATGAGAGCTATGTCAAAACCTTCAGATCAAAAATCCATGAGATCGCTTGAGAGAAAGCGTAACCGTATATTGGTCAAGACTTAATCGAACTTGTTGCACAGCGAACCTATTAGAAAACAGAGTGTGGGAGAGCAGGCTAAAGAGGGATGATGAATATTAAGTTTTGTTCATATTTATGACTAAATACCCTGCTTAATCATATGAGAATAATCTAGTCGCACTAATTGTGAATGAATAGCTGTACCATTTTTTGAGCTCGTGCCGGTCGGGTGAAATTCTCGGTCCTCTCAGTCTCCTCACCTCTTCACATTTCTCTCTCTACTCTCTGCTATACTTTCTGCTCTCGTACTCTCAGCTTCTCTCATCTAGGCGGTTCATCTGCATCATATGTCTCTCTCTCTCTCTGCAATCAGGTAAGAAAAATAATTTAAATTTGGAAACGTATGTTATGATTGATAAAGTACTGTGTTATAAGAATATAGATGGAGTATGAAAGTGATTGTTTTTTAATATATATTAATTATAAGAATAAGTTGTATATATATATATATTATATAGGCTCAAAAGGATAATTAATAGTCTATATTGATCTTTATTACTAGTAATTATCAAGTTAGTATATAGTGAGGAATGGTAGTATTTATATTTATTGAAAGATAATCATATAATAATATAGTAGCTTGGTTTACATAGTATGTGATTATATATATATATATATAGTAGTATAGTATGTAGATGATGGATATAAGGTATATAGAGAGTAGTATAAGTGTATGCCCTACCCTTAATATTTATGCGTGTATTTTTAATATTTTGATTTCTCTGTTTAGTTCTTAAGTGGAAGAGAGGTAGAAGTATAAGGTTATATAGGTATATAAATATTTTATTGTGAGCTAAATGAGTGTATATATGTTAAAAATGGAGATGGTGAGTGATTGATTATTGAGTAAGAGCGTATCATAATACTATATATTCAGTAGATTTAAATGAGTGATATAAGTTTAAAGTATAATTAAGTTGATTTGAGATAGTGAGGTATACAGTCTCTACTTCCTCGGTGTGAAGTTATTAGTATATATGATGAGTGAGAGTCCAGCTTGGAGAATACAAGTAGAGTCTTGAATATTTTAAAATTATAGAGATTATATTGATTTGGATGAAATATAGGTAGAACGGTATGATGCAGAGTATAATATTATATATAGGGAATATCCATAGATATTCATATATAGAAGGATAATATAGACTCAGATATCGATTTGTGTGGTGAGTGATGCGAATTTATAGGTTAATTTGAATTAGAGCTCCTATCATTGTAATGAACGTGTGTGGGATGTGGTTTATGAGTTTATCTCAGGAGTACTAAGAGAGTAGAGAGCGTGGTGAAAGTATAACCCTTTTTTTCAGATAGAGTTTATTATATTATAATATACTCTAACTTATTTTTTTACTAGTATGGAGGCTTTAGAGCGAATATATCACGAAATAATTATGATATGTGTGATTAATAATAATGAGTGTGGGGGGGAAAATTATACCAGTATAACCCGATTATATCCCAATAAGAAATTATCTGGAAAGAATTACAGCAAACTCACTAATAAAAGTTAAATATCTCATAATATAACTATTAAAATAAGCGAAGATGAAACGATATGTGTTAAGCAACATGTGCGTATAACAGTTTCCAGTTAGTGATTTTTTGCCTTTAAAATCTTAAAAACCATTAAAAACTACATTAAAAACATCAAAAATGAAAAGAAAACCATAAAAGAACAAAAAAAAAATGGTTTATTTGGTTTATTTAAATAAAAACAATGCGTTTTTGTTTTGTTTTTTTAAAACCATGGTTTTTTTTCCAAACCCTATATATACTGTATATAATATATATATAAGTAACGTACTCTTCGTTTACTATATCCTTTCAATATAATGAAAACGTATATATAATATAAACTCATAATAACTGGAACATACTGATTTGGTGATCTACGAGTATAACGTGAGTTATATATATAATGT
>JABUQX010056413.1:27500-35000 GCA_015478945.1 Trachelipus rathkii | reverse complement strand
ATGATATTAGTTATTTTATTATATAATGTTCTATTTATAATTGGATATTTAATTATTAGTTAACATATATACTTAATACATATGAAAACTTGTGTTTATTAGTTATTATTTATACTGTACCAACATACTTACTGCCGCCTGTTCGAAATAGATCTATGACTGACTCGAGCGGTATATATATATATATATATAATATATTATAATATATATATAATACGTCAAGCCTGGCGGTATATAGCGCGCACACGCTCGGATCGCGCTCATAGGCTAGAGAGCGCTATGCCTAGCGGTATATTGCATAGCTAGCGCTAATATATATTATATACCGTATATACCGCTGCTTAGGACGTATATATTTCGTAACGGCGGATTATAATATAATTATAGCATCTGCTATGATTAGCTAGCATATAATAGCTATCTGCTATAATAGGTATATTATATAATATATATAGCTCATATTAGCTAGGGCCTATTCACTATTACGCTATTAATATTCCGACCAGGAGACCTGATGACGCTATACCTTCTTTGCATCATTTAGAGGTTCGTTAGTCTCAAAACATCCTTTTAGTTAGAGATTCACATTACCTTAATAAGCATATTTATTTTTATATTTCTTAATAATTATCTTACATAAATATTATTATAATACTAAGCATACTCGTTACCGGAGCCAGCACTATAGAAAGATTATTAATAAATACACATTTATCATAATGATTTTTCAACTTTATTCATCCTACTCCTCCTCCTTCTTCATTCTTCTCCTTCCCCCTCTCCCACCTGTTTCTATCCATGCCTTGTTCTTCTTTCCTCACTTTTCTCTATCTTCTTTTTTCTTTCTTTCTGATACATTAAAAAGCTATTTTGCATTTTATTTCATTTGGGCATTTCTTCTTCTTTTTTTTTATCCAACTACGGGACCTCTTCACCGACCCTCATGGGTGGGTGAATGATTATTCTTTTTTTTTAAGGGCATCCCTTGAGAAATGAGAAAAACTACATAAATATCCGAATACCCCCAGTAATCGGACTTTAGCAACTAAATTAGAATATAACAAACGTATATATGTTCTTAGCATCGCCGTCTCAGATACGATCCTCAACCCAGCCTCCCCAAGTTTCAGTTCTTTCATAACGAAATCATTAATTTAAATTTTGTGGGAGCGTTATAGACATAACTCTAAAATATCCTTCCCAGGGCGAAAACTAATTTGAGGATGCCAGTCGATTGAATATTCCAGATATTAGAGGGACGTATCTCTGTCTCCGAACGGTGGAAGATATATAGATCGTCCAATGCAAATATTTTTATAATTCTCACATCTAAACCAAAATTAAATCTGTTATTAAATCAAAGCGATACCCGATTCGTAATATAAGGTAGCAGACCATTAAATATTATGAAATTTTACCACTCCTAAACACAGTGTGGTTTTCAGGTACGATTAAATATCTTGACGATTTGACCACGCTAAGTAAGCAGGGCAACAACCGATTAAATATTGATATTCTAGACCCACATTAAGGGACGAGATATAAAATAATGTGATCGAAACCCTACGGCTCACCAAAACTCGCGGGGAAAAATCGATATATTTATAAGTTCAAGGAACAATTGGAAAAAGGGATTAATCAATACTTAACGAATCCACTCGGAATAGAGTGTTTATAATTATCACCGTTATCAAATTCTCAAATGGATTTAGAGAAATTTTTAAGTTAAATTAGTTAACAGCTCAGTGGTTATTATAAGTTTTCAAAAAATGTTACAATAATCTCTTAAACCCTATTGATAGATATAATATTATATCTACCACTCATGAATATATACCTGGAATATGCGAAGAAGAAATCCTCGGCTCGTGAAATACCAAGTCGCGTAAAGTGTCAGTGTAAAAAGTACTAGCTAATAAAATAAACTCTAGCTATCCTTATAATATATACAGGGACGTATTTTTCTGAGTATAATATTACTCTAGTAATTATCGAGAATATTCACTTCGTAGAAATCTAAATATTCATTCGAATATAATACAGTTAAAATTAAATAATAAATTAAATAATTTAATGTGTTATTAGTTTAATGCGCTAACTCGCGGCGCTATCTGCTGTGTCTAGTCGGTCAAAACAAGAACTCTATATCTAGGTATTGTTTTGACCTCCTCAAATGGTCGAGTCGCCCTCAATATCGCTACGTAGGCCTAATATAACGGCACTAACCACACAGATCATAGCCCTAATGAGGTCGTTATTAAGCGCTATTAAATTTCGGAAACGTGATAACCACCCTATCTCATTTGGGTGACCTCACCTCCTATATATACATCTCATAATCAGGACCTGAAAATTACTAACGGATTCGAGGCTTATCCTCAACTTATTTATATATCACATTAATGACCTATTCAGAACTATATCTCTTATCCTTCATATCGAAAAGGTATACTATGTATTGATAGAAGGTCACAAAACGTTAATCATATAATCACTACTTAATATTATATAATATATATATACTATATATATATATATATACTATATTATATTATATATGATATATAATATAATATAATATATTATATATATTATATATATATATTATATATATTAATTATATATATATCTTTATATGAAACTTGCTCACAGTATTAAATATATAATATAGACAATTCATTATATCATTTTCACTCTAAAAACAAAGTTTTTATTTATTTATAATGTACCAGATGTTAATGTAAATTTGGTTGATACGGATACTAATCTTCCCCTACCAATAAGTAAAGTTGGTAAAATACTTTGTTATTAAGTTTAAATAGTATATATTTAGGTTATAGTATTAAGTGTATAATATGGAGTACGTTAAGTAGAGCCTTACTGTACATATAAAAGGTAGTGATCAGCTACGCGATAACGTTATGTCTCATAATTCATTTAGATAAATATTATCCGCTATACGCTCAAAAAAAATTTATGCATGATGCGAGAATGCGGAAAGCTTATGCGGATGCGCGAGTTAGAGAAAAAAATGAGCGAACATTCAGCGATTATTAGCTGATGCGGGATATCCGCTACACCCCTAATAGTTTATATTAATATTCAAGTATGAGTTATTATGTGTATATGAAGTATATATATAATAGTAATATATAAATATATTAATTCATTTATTCTATATTATATATTTATAATTCACTATATAAAGTATAAGTTATTATATATAAGTTATAAGTATACTATACTAGTTATTATTAAAATTTAAGTATATATATATATAATATATATATTATAAGTTTTATATATTATATATCTTAATTATATATCATGTTATTTAGGAATTGTGCAATATTGCAGAAGATACCATAAATGTGACATCTTCATTGACCAAGGACATGACTGGAAGAGAAGATCAGTATATATTATAATATATATAATATAATATATATATTATATATAATATATATATTATATATAATTATATAATATAATATTATAGTATATAATAACTAAATTAATAATATATACTATTAATTATATATAATATATATTATAATATATTATATATAATAAATAATATAAATATTATATTAATAATATATCATATATCATATAATATATATATATTATTAATATATATAATAATTAAGTTTTTTTCACATATATTAAATTTAAATATGAATAGAGCTGTTGAGCTAGTAATAGATGAAAAATGGTGATAGCCCATTTTCACATTATTATTGTGAGAGGAGAGTTGCCTAAAATATATATATCCAAAGCTGCTTTCAAATTTATACTCAACAATAAGGCATAAAATGTAAGCGGGACGTTTTAATATATCAGTAGGTTTTTGCTGGGAAATAAAACTGTGTAAACGATTCCAATATAGAGAGAGAGAGATATTTTTTTTTTAAAAACTGAATAATTAATCGATTTTTGGATATTCCCTAAAATTATTTTGAGCGAGACTGATCCGCTTCACTATCATGCACGTATTTACATAACTCTCTAATTTCCATTTGAACTTTAATATACTTAAGAATTATCTTCATGTCTTAATTATCTATTCTACACATGTTTTTCAGATATTTTAGATACTTCCCCGATTTAACATAAAAAATAATTATCTAACTACTTTCATTAACTCTTATCTTTTATTGATACGAACGCTATAAGTCATTGGCGACATTTTAGATCTCTTTATGGCGAGCAGTAACACTTTTGATTTTTCTGTGTTATATGCCCCTCTTCCAGGCACTGTTGAAGATAATATATCTTCTGCTTCTATTTCTTCGGTATAGAAAATAGGGTTATACTCTCCTCTACACAAAATAATTAATTCATTTTATACTCTCTTTTATAAATCTACTCATTTTTTAAATCGAGGTCTGTATTATATATTAACCTAAGGCTCATCTTATCCGGTCTCCATCTTAAAGAGTCCGATATGGGCTTGAGGAAGGACCGCGTAGTTTCATCCCACCACTTAACAAAAACGAAAATCCAAGTTCAAAGGGAAGGTTGGAGTGAGCTTTTTCTGAAGACCGCCCAGGGAAATAGACATGCTCTTTTAACTTTCCCCCTACTCCCACCGTTTCCCCTCTGGATAATCCAATCTCTCCTCGTGCATGCTATACTAAACGATCTCGCCCACGTGCCTTATATTACCTAAACGCATTCCACCAGCATGCCGTTTCCTGATATTAAATTTAGCAATGCAGTCTTTATTGAATTTACCAGAACCTGGAAGAATATTAATTTATAATATGTATATATTCATAGAATATTATATTTTATTGTATATTTTCTATATTTAATGTTTCAGCTTTGTTTAACTCCTTTAGTTGATAAGCTACCTGAATTAAATTTGCAATGCAGTCTTTTGAATTTACCATGAGATAACCAAACTGGACTTAGAATATTTAATTTTGCACTTAGAAGATCTGCCATACATAATAATATCTTTTAGAAGATCTGTACATTAATGATGAACATCTAAATTATGGTTAATAGACAATATTATTATTTAAATTATGTCACTATTATAGAAGTAAATAATCCCGCCATACAATTAAATTATAGTAATTATATTTCGTATTTAATTTTGCACTTAGAAGATCAGCCATACAAATAAGGATCTTCTCGTTGGTCCATTATAAAAATATCTTTTAGAAGATCTGTACATTAATGATGAACATCTACTCAAATCTTTTTCTCTTCACTATATATGATGAACATCTACTCAAATCTGACTTCTTTGAAGTTCTAGATTAGGATCTATTATCTAAAGAAAGTGTTAGCAAACTCTCCTCTTCATGGAATACTTGATTTTCTAATTGACGAGTCTCGGAGCGACCTCTCACCAAATTTTTTGTGGCATAATTTTCTTTTTCTTCCTTTTCAACTTGATTTGAAACGGACAAGTCTCGAGACTCTTCTTCTTTTACTTCAAATACATCGTGGGGTATCACATGGGGTATCACATCATGGGGTATCAAGGCATTCTCACTTGTTTTAATAATATCTGGATAATTCTCATAAGAGTGTAAATTATTTGATACAGTATTTACTATTTTTATGTTCGAATACAGTCTTTCGTTATGAGTAAATGGTTGGATATTTCTTTCCTGAAAATAATTATCGTTGCTCAAATCATTTTTGTTTTGAAAAAAATCCTCTCCATATAAATGATTGACAAATGAAGTACAGTTAGCTTCAAATGTCGAACGATACAAGTTAGCATAAATGTGCTTTTGATCATTTTCATGTTGAATATTTGCCTGAAATTGAGGTGTTTGCAGATTGTGATCGAAGGAAATGTTGCTTACGTACTCAGGGTTGACAGTTGGCTTGTATTGAAGAGAAGCATTATTATCAGGATTTGGTCTTAAAGCAGGGTAAACACGATGCCCCCTCTTTTCATTTCTTTTTTTCAAAATATTGGCCAGATGCTCTCTTGTAAAACGCTGAGGAATATTGGAAAATTTCTTTAATTTTTCTTCCGAATTGGCTGATCTAACAGTAGATTGCATTACACAGGGTCTACTAACGTTATCAACGCTTTGAAAGAGAGGTTGTCTGGTTGGGGGATGAATCTGAGAATTAACATGAGCGGAATTGTTTCCATGGTATCTGTGAGTTGAAAAATCAGAGTAAATATCATTTTGAGGAGCCATTCTAACATCATTTTGAGGAGCCATTCTTTCTTCTCCGGTAAAAGAATATTGGTTTACATCATTGGCAAGCTCTGAACTATAACCCGAATCATCAACAGAAATAAAAGATGCTCGGTACAATCCTTGAGGAGAATTGACCTTGCTTACACTTTCGTTTTTGACCACTTTTGATCTATGTTTTGGTTGAGGGTACTGGCATTCCTGTATCCTTATTGAAGGATCATTATTATGCATATTATACATGTCATACTGGCATTCCTGTATCCTTATTGAAGGATCATTATTATACATATTATACATTTCACACAATTTACAATCCTAATAAGTTGACTATAAAAATATAATAATGGACAAATAAATTAATAATTGGCATTCCGAATTTGTACTTTTTAAAAAATATAGTAACTAATTTACATAACTAAAATATTACACAAAGCACTCTAATTACTATAAATCACTAATAATCTCTCATGCACTTCACATTGGTAACAACACAGTAATTGCTAATAACTAAAATTAAATGTAAATAACACTTAACAACTTCAAATAATTGCTAGTTCCTTATTTCAATAATTCCCAGCTCATAAATGACTTTTGGCCATGTCCAACTCTACCTATCACTACAAATTGCTGAATTGACTTCCAATTACTTCCACATAATTTCCATTATTGCTTCCAATCTTTTGCGATGGGCTAAAATGAGCACCAAACAGTGAAGGTGCAGAATGCGATGCCAGATGTGCAGATGAGCTCCAAACATGAAGGTGCACGAATACTGCCTTTAAGAACTCTCTTGAAAAACATTCTCAGCATCTCAGAAAGAAACAAAATGTTACGTTCAGTTTAAAAATGCATCGTAAAATTATGCTTCGTAAATATCTTTGGAAATTCAGTGATCATTTAGAGAGAGAGGGAGAGAGAAAGAAAATTAGTATACAGAATACAATCATATTGAATTCAAATTTATTAATAAAATAGAAATGTAATTAAAACAGATTGATTTAATACTTACTGGCAACTTTAAGGGTTTTAAAAGAGTTTTTATTAAATACATGAATGAACAGAATGAACAGAAGAGATTGAACAAACATTTTTCAAATTATTTCGTCGATTGTATTTTGAAAGTAAAGGAATGAATAAAAAAAAAAAAAAAAAAAAAAAAAAAAAGAAAAAGAAAAAAAACTCGTTCTGAATAGTAGGGTATCAATTTTTATGTAATATTTATTTATTTATCTAATATAAACTTAATGAATATTGTGAAGAATATGCAATAAGCAAAATAAAAATTTGGAAAACATTTAAATAATAATAATAATAATAATAA
>JABUQX010056413.1:0-22500 GCA_015478945.1 Trachelipus rathkii | reverse complement strand
TTGTCTCTAAAGACTCTCTGAAAATGGTAAATTAATTCACGAGTCCAACAAACCTTTCCATTATACAGAAATGACGCGATTTCCTTCTCTCTCTCTCTCTCTCTCTCTCTCTTCTCTGTCTCTTCTCTCTTCTCTCCTCTCTCTCTCTTCTCTCTCTCTTTCATTTTCTAATGAAGTTAATTCCTAAGGATATGAGTTATAACGAAGAAAATTAATAATAACAGAAAATGAAATACTAGTTTAAATAGATCTTATTTCTATTAAATAGCAGAAACCCGTTCTTAATTGTCAAAATAAATAAATGTTTATCAATGACTACTCTTAAGTCAACCAGAATCCACTTCCGCTTCAGTCACATAAATTACATTTAAAGGAACAGGTTCCTTATAATTATTGAACGATCAAGAATGTCAAGAGTCGAGGGTACTCCAAAACGTAAAATTTCATTATAGGAAATAGTTGAAACAAGTATGCAACTTCTCTTGTTTAAAGAAGAAGAGAAGAAAATGAAGAAGAAAGAAGAAGAAGAAGAAGAAGAAGAAGAAGAAGAAGAAGAAAGAAGAAGAAGAAGATAAGAAGAGAAGAAAGAAGAAGAGAAGAAGAAGAAGAAGAGAAGAGAAGAAGAAGAATAAAAAAAAAAACAGGGAAAAAAGAAAAAAAGGAAAAGAAAAAGAAAAGAAAAGAAAAAGAAGAAGAAGAAGAAGAAGAGAAGAGAAGGAAAGAAGGAAGAAGAAGAAGAAGAAGAAGAAGAAGAATTCCAGATAAGATGTTTTTTCAGAATATTAATTAGATTAAATGGAAAGGATATTTATTATTGCAGGAAGAATTATTAATAAAAATAATAATTAAATTAAAAATGATCTATCCTATATTAAAGCTTATATTATATCTTATATATGTTATTATATATATTATATATATTATATTAAGTAATACATATATATATAATATTATTCATATTATTATAATTATAATATAATATATATAATATAATAGTATATATATATATATAACCTATATATATTATATATATATATATATATAATATATATAATATATATATTAAACTTTGTATGAAAGAGGAGTCTACATGTCTACATTAGAGTCCAACCCAGAGTTGTATTGGTCTGTATTTGAGGTAAACACCCAAACCCTTTCATGTGAAATCAGGTTAAATTCCAACATGACCATATTCAAGGTGTTGGACAATATAGAAAAAGAAAAGTGCTCCAAACTTACCGGTAAAATATATTTTAGAATGAGCATATCGGTTAAGTCTGAGGTCAGATAGATGGAAAGAGGAGAGAAGAGATTTTGTTGAGCAGTAGATTAACGATTATAAGCGCTCTTCAAAGTAGGAGGTATTTGACTAGATAGTTTAGAAGAATAATATCCGTTGAAACAATGATGCTATAATTAACGTGAAGTAATATTTCTATGGATAGATAGACAGTGTAAAGCATTTATGGAAAGCGCGAGAGAGTATAAAGTCGAAAATCCTTTACTCCTATCAAGAAAAGATGTTTATGCTGAATCACTTAGTGCTATCAAGTAAAGATGTTTGTGCTGAATCACATCAGATGTTGATCAAAAAAAAAAAAAGGAGAAGGATTGAACAAAAAAAAAAGCTGAAGGATTGAACAAAAATACAACTTTGGAGTGAAAATATTCCGAAAGTGACACAAAACATCCAACTTTTTAGAAGCTTCATTGGCAATAAAAACAATGAGATTCTTTCAAGAAATGTCAAGAGAATTGAAAAGAGCAAGAAGAGTATTATGGGGACATAGAAAGTTTGGAAAAGGCAGATGAAGAAATTGAGTTTTTGATTCATTGAAAACAACCATGTTACTTCTCTTCTCTCTCTCTCTCTCTCTTCTCTCTCTCTCTCTGTAAGCCTCGTAATCCTTTTACGAACGAATCACCATGTTTATATATAATATATATAATATATATATATATAGATATATATAATATAATATATATATATATATATAATATATTATTATATATATATATATATATTATATATTATATATTATAATATATATATAATTAAATTTTGTTTAATCGGTTTCAGTCATGAGACTTTGTTGTCGTATGAAAGAAGTGTGACAGCGGGAAACTTGTCCCCTCCCAAATCCCAAATCTTATGATACAAGCTCAGCCCCAAACCCTCAGTGTTTCCCAACTATTCAAAAACAAGTTATTTCTACATTCTATAATGACTGTTAATGAGGTTTATTTTATCAAAACGAGTCAGCGGGAAAACATTTACAATTTATAATGTAAGAAAATAAATATTTAATTTTAAAGAAAAGAAATAAATAAAATAGCTAAAGAAAAAGAATAGTTTTTAAAAGTTTTTAATATCTTTTCATACTGTCAATAAAGACTGTCAAAATGGCGGTCGTAAACGAGCGAATTTATATTCCGAATCCGTTTCTCTTTTCTGGCTCAAAAATTGCAAACCAGAATGTTGCCCTGAGATTTATATTCCGAATCCGTTTCTCTTTTCGGCTCAAAAATTGAAGACAATTGAAGACTAAAATGATTAGCCAAAATTGTCAATCGTTTAAGAGCGAGAATAGCACGAAAGAATTAAAGGATGACAGATAGTAAGAATAAATAATAAAAAAATATGAATAAAGAATAAGAGAATAATAGAATAAACGAGGGAAGTAGATAATAAAATGATAGAATAAGATAATAAATAGAAGAAATATAATAAAAAAAAGAATATTATAATAAACCAGGGAAGTAGATAATAAAATGACAGAATAAGATAATAAATAACAGAAAATATGAATAAAAAAAATGGAATAATATAATAAATAAGGGTTTAAGATAATAAAGGATTGAATATGGTAATAAATAATGGGAGCAAGATAATAAATAGATGAATAAGACAATAAAATGAATTTTAATAAATAACAGAAAAAGATAAATAAGATAAATGAGAGAATAAGATAATAAATTACATAATAAGAATATTTAAACAAGTAAAATAATAAATAACAGGATAAGACAAATAAATGAAAGAATAAAATAATAATTACTGAAAAAAAGATAGATGAGAAAATAAGATATTAAATTGAATAAGATAATAAAAAACTGAATAGGAAAATAAAATAAAATAAAAAAACTGAATAAGAAAATAAATGATAAAAAATAATAAAAATAGGAAAAAGATAAAGGAAAAAAGATATTAATTGACAGAATAAGATGTTAAATAAATAAATAAATAAATAAATATAAATATATAATAAAAATAAGGTAATAAATGTCAAATAAATAATAAATAATAAAAGGAATTAGACGATAAAAACATTATGAAATTGTCTGTAATTAAGATAAATATATTTTTAAAAGTTTATTTAAAAAATATTGAAAAACAAGAAAAAAAATAAATTCTTTTTTTAAAAATAAAAATTAAAAGAATCATAAAGAAAAATAACATATAATAAAATAAGTCAATAAAAGAAAGAAAAAAATAAAATGGAGCTAAAAAATATATATTAAAGTATTCCCAAATGTAAATTAGTTTGAAGCAAATCTATAAATTATTAAAAGAATGTAAAAAAAAGTTTTTAAAAAGTGGTGAACCTCCAGAGTGACATTAAAGAAAAAAAAAATTAAAAAAATTATTATTCAGAATGTCTGTTTAATTTTACATCAGTTCATCTGGGCGTGTCATATTCAGTACCTCGGTATGTCTGTTTTTTATTTTGTAGAGCAATTATGGTTTCTAATCTGTCTACAGTTTGAATATGAAATAAATGTACTGTTCTCACATTAAAAAAAAAAAAAAAAAAAAAAAAAAAAAAAAAAAAAAAAAAAAAAAAATTATATGAAAATGTATTACTTTAATTAAGAGGAGGAAAACTGGTTTAAATTTATTCACATTTGTGTGTACATTTAATAAGATGTACTCAAACTTGGGTTGAAGATTGAGTGGTCTTCTTAAACAAATATATACACTGATCTTTACACACTTGTACACCCTAAAATATTTTAAAAGATTTAACACGTCTTTTGTCAATCGTCGCCAATCTGTTACTAACACATAACATAACAAATACCATTTAAGAGTTGCTTCCATCCTAAGTGCATATCATGCGCACACACACATACTTACATACATACACACACACCACAATAAAATGAATATAATGTGAATGTTACGCTCATAAAGTAAAAAGTAACGCTTAAATCGTATGTGTAATTTAAGCGTTATGTGTATTAATCGACAAAATAAAATCGTAAACTTTTAAAAAAGTGTGTATGGAAATATATAAAAGTGTGTAGATACAAAATTATGTGTGAGAAAGTTATAGACTTGCATGTATGTTAGTCCACTTTATGATAATGTATGAAAATGTCCCAAGAATGATGAAAATGTATGAGAGCGTATATAAACAATACGAGTATGTGTGAGAAAGCTACCCTAACACACACACACACGTATGAATGCATGTACAAACGAATATGTGAGAAGCTATGCACACTTTGGACACTTTATGACATAATAAAACTGTCCGAAGAATGATATTTATATAATAAAATTTCTTTTCAAATAGTTCTTTACTTCCTGAAAAATTTTCTTCATTTAAATTGTGAAAAATAAAAGCAATTTCTGAAGCGACCTCCTTTTTTCCCCTCACCTATCTCTCGAGGTCCTTTGTCTCCTCTCATCTCCTGAAATCTTGTCTTTTCCTTTTTAACACTGCATTTTAGAGCTTTATCCGTTGCAAAATAGAGTTTGGCAAATGGCTGAACCCCAAAATTTGGCTTCATAAACCTATAGGTGACATTAACGATCTCATAATCCGAGACTAACAATGAACTTGCATGTTTCCAATTTTACCCAAAAAGAAGAATATGACTTTTACGTTTTCTTTTCTTTTTTTTAAAGAAAATTCACAAAATAGGAAATATTTTGTTTTAAATGTAAGGATGGTTTATTTTTATCGTTATTTTCTTTATTTTTTAAACCGTATTCGAGATTAAAATAAGTATTCTAGTTTAGGAATTAGATTAGCTTCATTGTCTATTTTTCTGGTTTCCTTAATTATTTTGGAGCAAAAACCGTTGAAATATCAAGGTATGTAGGCTTTGATATATATATATATATACAATCATAATATATAATATAAGTTATATATATATAGTATATAGTAAATATTATATATATATGTATATTATATAATTATATATAGTATATAAGATATTTAATATATAATATAGTATATAATTATATATATATATATAATTATCATATATATATATATATATATATATATATATTATAAATATTATATATAATATAAATATATAATTATATATATATATTATATGTATATATGTATAATTATATGATGTATATTATATATATATATTAGTAATATATATTATATTATTATATGATATATTATATATTATATAATAATATTAAATATGATATATTATAAATAATATTTAATATATTATATATATATTATATATTATATATATATATGTAATGGAAGAATCTTTTAATTCCTATTTTAGATCTTTCTTTTTAAAGAATTGACAATACAAGTATTATCCATGAATATTTTTTTGCTTTAAAATAGAATCGTTATAAATACGTTAACAAATCGACAAAAATTTCTCTCTTATAGGTAAGTAATTGATTTGTTTACAAAAATAATTGAAGAAATATCATACATGATATTCAGTTTATCTCACTGTTTGCTGCTATATAATTACTACTTATACTACTACAACTACTACCTTACTATTACACAAACAGTATTACTACACTACTACTCAAAACCTTACTGAATAAATAATAATAATGAATAATGAATAATAATTAATAATACATAGATAATAATATAATATATAAAATAATATTATAATATAGGATAATAGAGGTTAATGGATAACCTGCATCCCGCATCCGCATATGCGGATATCAAGCATCATTTTTCACTATCCGCATCCGCATTAATTTTTTGTGCGATAGCCGATAGTATTCATTCTATGAATTATGAAGAAAACGTTGTGTTGCCTACTCTTTAATATATAGTATTTATATTATATTAATAGTAATATTTTTTATTGTGTATAATCTAGTATTATTTTTTATGAATAAATATTATCAATATATTATTGTACTATTAATTTATCTATCATATCTTTACAGTAAGTAATATTATATACTGGATGGTATATAATATATAATATGTATACGTATTATATAATTAAATAAGTAAAGGGACTTCAAGGTTATGAAGAACCCCAATCATGAAGAGAGATAGATAAATAGCATTTTCAAACTCACAAATAACGATACTGACGGCATGTACGAATATGCATAAACTGTTCTAAATGCCTAATACATAAACAATTAATGTTCTTGAATCCACGGGTGTTTTTACAGTAAGGGTTATAAATTAATTTAGGATGCCTGAGTGATGAAAGCTGCTAAGGCAGAAACTATCACCAGCCAAAAATAAAAACAAAAGATCCACTACAAATAACACCGGCCATTACTATCTGTTATGCGATCATTGCTTGAATCCGATGAAACGTTCTTTTGGGCTTTCTATGCAGCGATGAAAAGAGTCTTTGTTTCGTAGTGTGTCAAAAGGAACACTCTATTCATTGACTCGAAGAATATCAAAAAGAGAAAAACGCTTTTGGTAAAAAACGCGTCCACTGGTCTTGTGGAATGATAATTTGTAAAAGTTCCCAACTTGCAGAAGTCGTCAGGGACATTCTTGCATGCTCCTGCAACAATGTTAGCTAGTGAGGCGTCTTTCAGTGTTGCAGATCTCATTTACGACGAAAAGATAAGCAAAACTCTCCCCTGAAAAGCTTCGAAGCTTTGTTTTGAACCCATTAAATTTGAGAATTAATTAATTTCAAGCATTAATTATATAACACTTTTTACCAAAATTTATTGGTGGAGGCTTGGGATAAGTGTTTGTGGTGCAAAAGATTGCGGTCAAGGTCCTGCCTCTTGGTAAGTACGGGTATGTATTTATATATAATAATAAATATATATTAGTATATATATTATATATATATATATATATATATATATATATATATATATATAGTATATATATATATTATATATAGTATATATATTATTATATGAAAGATGAATTTTAACCTTTAAACTTAACTAATCTCTGCTTCTCCGCTCCGCAATCCGCGATCAGGTGATTTAACTATCCGCATTCCAGCATCCGCGTATAGTGCAAAAAAATCACTATTCAGCTACATACCTTCTAATAATAATCAATTAATAATAATAATTATAATAATAATAATAATAATATATTAAAAAATAAAATAGATTGAATAAATAATAATAATAATAAAATAATATAATGAATAATAATAATAATAAATAATAATAATAATAATAGCAACAAAAAAACAAATTTCCAAAAATTCAAGAACTTCCATCTCAAATGTTCATTTTATACTTATATTCTAGTAATAAGAAATAATATATATTTGACCGAGAGAAAAAGACCACAGACGTGTTTTAATGCTAATAACACTTCTTCAACTAAGGAAAATTGCAATCAAGCAAAGCATATTGGAGCTGATTACTTCTCTCGGTTCAACTTGTAATCAAAACCGCAACGGGAATTGCGTATTTGATGGATAATAATTGCTTGAAATTTCCACGCCTAGTTTTAAAAAAATAATATATATATATATTATAATATATTATATATATTATATTTATATATAAATATATATAGGACGGGGCGCTGGGTTTGGTATTTTCTCAGGTTTTGTATATATATATATATATATATTATACTTATAATATATATAATATATACTATAGAGTATATTATATATATATATTATATTATATATATATATATAGATATATATGTATATATATATATATATATAATATTATATATTATAGTATATATATATATAAGTAATATATAATAATATATATATTAGTATATATAATATGATATTATATATTATATAATAGTAATATGGGAAAAGTATTATAAGTATATATAATCATTGCTGTGTAGTATCCATTTGGACGTTAGAAACTATTCTGTTTGCCCTTCGCAATAAACTACTTTTAGTTTATTCTTCAAATGAAGCTTTTATCTATCCATTCATGGTATATTTTCCTTGGACCTTTTCTGGTATTATCTAATGGCATTTCTTGTATTGTCTTGGTACTTTCTAATAATACCAGTTTGGCTTTTTCATCAATTTCCCTAATACAACTATTCGTCTTTTTCTGTTTCGTTGTTTCCTTTTGATAAACCCATCCTTTTGACTATTTGTTACAATTTCCTTCCAAGAACCAATCTGTAATCATCTTCAGAATCTTATTTCATGTGTTCTATCCTTGTGTTGATTTCATCCTCACACCTCTTTCATTCAGATTCATCAAACTTATTAAATAAAATAAATGACGATATCTTTCATCAAGATTTCCTCAACACTGTATTTTAACCAAGGCTCTTCATTCTCTTCTTTATCTCAAATAAGTACTTTCAAGTTTTTGCTTTATTTTAATTTTCAAACTTTTCCTTAAATTTAGAACGTGTTTTAAACACTCAAGTGTTCTTTGTGACGCAAGAATAATGCTGCAAGTTATATTATTATATTATGTATTATTATTATTATTATCTTTATATTATTAGTTTATTATATTTATTATTATTATTATTATTATTATTGATATTATTCTATTCTATTATTATTATTATTTATTATTATTTATAATTATTATTTTTATTATTATTATATTATATTATTAATGAAAATATAGATTTAATTATTTTTAAAAAATTTAGAATTTTATTATATTATTATATTATTACTGTTATGTTGTTACTATTATTATTAATGTTGCTGTTATTACTTTCTCCAAGAGATTGATTTCTCTCATAATTATTTAACTACAGATATTGAAACAAGTAATCTGTTGAAAAGAATTAAGATTCGTAGATCTTTTTTACTAGGCAAATATTAAAAATGAAACTTTATTAAATGGTAAAATTTGTTTACGCCATCCAATGTTAGTCAAACCCTGTCACAACTGCCAGGGCCTATCAATTAAGCCTCGACGACTGATTCTGTCACTAAAAATCACTCAAACCTCTGGAGGTTTTTTTTTCATTCTCTAGAGCATACATGAGGAATCCTCATCTAGCCATTTAGTTTTCTTCTCGTCACTCGCCATATATATAATTATATAGTAAATATAATTATATATAATAATATATATATTATATAGTAAATATATATAATATATATATCTATGAGACTGTATAATGTTGTAAGTATTTTAGGCTAAATTTTTATGAAATTTATATTCGACAAATTATTAACTGAAATCTTACTTTCTCAGTTTTTATTATTTATAATATTTATAATTAGCCTTTCATTATTTGCTCTTTCTAGGATAAACTTCTCTTTTGTTCCTTTCTCTCTCTCTCTCTCCTCCTTCTCGTCTCTCTCTCTTCTACTTCTATATCTCTCTCTTCTCTCTTCTCTCTCTCTCTCTCTCTCTCTCTCTTTCTCATTTATATACATTAAAACTTTTTCAAAACTTAATTACTGACTTATTGTGATTCAAAATTTATCATGTTTTTGTATGCATTCTATTTTATATTAATATAATATTATTTCTTAATTTTCAACTCTCTCTCTCTCTCTCATCTCAGTAGACTCTTCTCTCACAAGGTCTCCCTACCAATTCTCATTCATTTGTCTTTTCTCTGTCGTTCTCTCTCTCTCTTTCTCTCTCTCTCGTCTGCTCTCTCTTTCGCCCTCGACTATGACCCCAAACCTTCCCATGCTGTTTCTATCGTTCCCTATCTTCTCCTCTCTCTCTCTCCCCCTCTTCACTCCTCGTCTTCTCTCGTCTCCTCTCTCTCTCCTCTCTCTCTCTCTCTCGTCCTCTCTTCTGTTCTCTCTCTCTCTCTCCTCTCTCTTCTCTCTCTCTCTCTCATTCTCGTCTCTCTCTTCTCTATTCAGAATTTAATCTATTCTTTTTTTCTTCTCTCTCTGTCTCTCTCTCTCTCTCTCTCATCTCTCGTCTCTCTTAATGTAATAAATGATGATATATTCTAGTCGTCAAACCTTATCCTTTTTCCAAACTCTGTCAGGGGGAAATATCAACTCAGAAAAAAAAAAACTTGAAAATTAATCTAAAAAAATAATAAAAAAAGTAAACAAAAAAGTTACCCATTTATAAAAAAAAAATAACGAAACTTAAAGAAAACGGGATATTAAAAATCTTAATCCAAAAAAATTTATTACAAGTAATTTAGAACAATTATAAACTTTTCTGCCCTGTTTTATTTTTAATAAAAATTAAATTGAGAAAAAAATTTTTTAATTTATCTTCCTTAAATTGTTAAATTCTTTGATATGCAACGCCTATTTTTATCTATTTTTCAATTTCAAAGACGCTCATCTTATTAAATGTAGATTTTTTTTTTTTTCATTTGATTTAATATTAATATTATGACAATGAAAAGTGAATGATTATATTCCATTGTATGAAATATGAAGTTTTTTATTTTACAATATAAAACAATTAAATTTGTTAGACTTTCAAAGCAAACTGTGAATATATTATTATATAATATATAGTAATATTAAGTGATATATATATTATGATATTATAATATATATTATATATGGATATATATATAATTATATATCTATTTAGTATTTTAATATATAGTAATTTATAATATAGTATATATATTATTTATAATATATATATATTATAGATGAATCTAAGGCAGACTAACTTGTTCTCTGTGCGCCGGTTGGGCGTGCCGTGCCTTCACAAAAGCCGTAATACAATTTATTAGTAGAAACGAAATCGATTCTTTTTATTTTTTAAATTAACATCACGGGTAGCTGAATTATCTATAAATTCTCTTATTTTTGGTAAAATTGGTCATATGAAGAAAATATTGCATAATAAACATAAACATTATATATAATAAAACAAAAAGTGTAAGTGAATTCATTCGCAATTGAATATCTAACTATTTTTCAATAATAAAAAAGTGGCTTCGTGCTCGAATTAAAATAGTGGAGATTATTTGTGAATTTAGCCTTGTAAAATTGGTTTATAGTTGTCTTTGCGATTCTACTTTATTTTCAATCATTTAGTTGACAAAGGGCAAAGAGAACTTGTCTATTTTTATAAGAAAAAAAATAAATTCAATTTAGATAAAATACTAAGAGAGACTGCTTTAAGTTTATTTTAAAAAGGTATATATTATATATATAATAGGTATATATATAGTTATATATATTATATATATATATATATATATTATATATATATATATATATATATATATAATATATATAATAGATATATAGTATAATATATATAGAGAGAGAGAGAGAGAGACGACCTTATAAAAAAACAAGGGTGAAACTGATCATATATAATAGATAATGATGAAGTATATATAACTATATCTATATAATATATATATAATATTATATATATATATATATTATATATTATATATATATATATATATATATATAATATATATATCATATTATAATAGTAGTAAGGTATACGATAAATTCTATAGAAAACACGATGCCGCCCTACAAGCCTCGATAAATTGTGAACGTGCTACCCTTTAGATCAGATTTATCACTCATTTAATAAACGATGAAATTAAAGCTGTAATAAAGTGTTTTTAATATGTTCTTGGGAGCTGAGGTATTTACGAATTTGTTAATAATTTAAGGTGTTTTAAATAGACTAATATGTTTACTAATTGTACTCAGAACAATAGAGCCTATATGTTTTTTAGTTTTGTTTCTCTGTTGAAAGGTTATTATATATAGTATACAGGTGTTTTATATTAGGTATATTAGGTATATTATAATGATATATGATTATTTTATATATAAGTTATTATATAATATACTATTATAGATATATAATATATATATATTATATATTATATATATTATATATATTACGTAACTACATATTGATTTATATATATATATAGTATAAAGATAGTATTAATATATAATATATATATACGTATTATATATATAGTATATATAATATATATATTATATATCATTAATTATTTAAATATGTATTAATTAGTATATATATATAATTAGTATTATAAATAATATAATATATATATATATATTAATAATATATATATATATATATATAAATGAATATATATTATAGTATATAAATATTATATATATACTGATATCAGCGACACCCTGCACTCTGACATAATCCGGCCTGTTCAACCCGATTGAACCAATGATCGTAATATTTTTTGGTTGGTAAATGTGTTAAAACGTTATATGTAGTAAATATTATAATAATATATTAATATTATATATAGATATATGAATATATAAATAATTAATATATTATATATTCAACGATATATATATATAACTAATATATATTATATTATTAAATATAATTATAAATAACGTTTTAATAACATTTACAAAAAAATAAAATTCCCCGAATGTTCAATCGTTGAGCGGTCGATATGTCGAGTGCATGAGTTGCGATCTGATATATTATATATATTATATATATATTATATTTATAATTATATATATATATATTATATACCTAACCTTATATAATTATGTAATATATATTATATAATGTAAAATAATTAATAACATATAATATATCAATATTATATATATATATATAAGATATATAAATAATATTATATAAATATATTATATAATATTATTTATATATAATAATATATATATAATATAATAGTAATAAATATTATATATAGAAATATATATAATGATATATTATAAAAATATTGAAATATATATATATATATTAGTATAATATATTAATAACTATATATATAATATATATTATATAATATATATATATATATAATATATAATATATTATAATATATATATATATATATAGCTATATTTTGTATATAATATTTATAAATTTATTATAATATAATATATAGTAATATATATATATGATAGTATATATATAATAGATATATATATATATATATATAATATATATATATATATATATATTAATAATATATGATATATATATAGTTATATAACAGTATAAACTGCGGAAACACATTATAGTATAAAGATCATTTGCTCAATCAATCTACGCTTACTTTTCCGGAAACGAAATGAATTGAGAGAGACGACGTGAGAAGAGAGAGTGAGAGAGAGAGAAGAGATGAGACGATCTGATATGATTGAGAGAGAAGAGTAGATATACGATGGGAGAGAGAGGATGAGCAGAGAAGGAGAGATAGAGTATGGGAGAGATGAGAGAGAGAGAGTGCAGTTTTAGAGGGGTGGCTAGATTGGAAAAAATATTTGTGAGAGACAGAATCAAGTCTTGAAATGTCTTCTAGTGAGTTTCCTCCTCTTTTATAAATCTTATAAATAATTGATGGTCAAAGAAATAAGAAGAAGAAAAAGAGAAGAAAGAGAACATATAAAGAAGAAAAAAATGAAGAAGAGGATACAAAAGGATATGAAAATGAAGAGAAAAGAAGAAAGAAAACTTAATGAATTTATTAATAGATCTCGTCGTTCAGGAAAGTCTTGTCCTCAAATATGAATATAAGAACGCACCTTTAAAATCATCAATCTTCCTCATCGATCCATAGTATAGTAATACGTGTTAGTTAATAATATATATATATATATAGTATATATATAATATATGATATTATATATATTATAATTAATATATGATATATATATATAATGATTATTATATATTAATATAGATAATATATATAAGTTATTGTTGTTGAGAATATAGGTGTTGTGGGGTTTGTGGTGTTGTTGTTCTTTTTTCCGTTAATATTTGAAGGTTAGTATAGGCATTGTTGTTATTATTTTTCAAGTTATGACACGTTACGTTAGCGTTAGTTTAGAATGGTTAGGGTTAGGAGGTCTAAGGTAGATTAAGTTTACGCTAGATTTACCGGTTATGCTTATACAGTTAGGTTAGGAAAAGCTGCATGCGAGTTGAGATGGGATTTTAAGTTTCATAAATTTGATATTATAATTTTTAAATATAAACAACAAAGTTACTACAAAAATATATTAAGGTAGGATTTTTTAACATTTGCAAGTATTTTGGGCGTTATGGGGGCAGGGGGGGGGGGGGGGGGGGGGGGGGGAGAGTGCGGAGAGAGTCGGGGAGAGTGGGGAGATGCAGGAAATTCAGACTACGACCCCCCTATGTACACGGCTGACTACTTCTGCAAACTTTCGTAAATCCCGCTCCTCGGCATAAACCCGAATTTTTTTAAACAGATTCCCTTTACGGTAGTTTAATTTTAATGATTATAAAAGAAAATTTTGAATAAAATTTGCTGTGCAGCTTTAATAAATATTGCATTTGTAACTGTCTAAATCTGCACTTTCTTAAACCTAACGCGCGAGACCGGTAACAGCTCTGGAACGGTCGGGATTATAGTGATTTACATTTTCAACAAGTGAGGTCTTACTCGTTCCGTATGTGATAAAGAGTCCGAAGGCGCCGTGAACGTCATAGTTCCCATACGGGATTCAAACTCTCATGGGTACTGTATTGACTGTGATCTGTTCAAAGTTGCGCTATTTTACAGTCTTGTCGTCATATATAAAATATAATATAATATTTAAAATATATAATGCTGATATTTTTTAAATATTCATATATAGTATTATAATAATATAGTATTATATATATATATAATATATATGAATATACTATAAATAGTGTATATATAAGCCGCGGTGTTGGTGGATGTGTGATGGAGTTCTTTGGCGTGTGGTGATGTTGTGTTTTGTGTCTAATTTATTATAATTATAAGTTATAAATATTATAGTATGGTATATAAGTCAATATGTCCAGAAGGTGAGATTTATGTGAAGAGTATCGAAATAGATTGGTGTTAATAAAGTGTCGCAAAATCTGCATTTTTGGATTCTATGTTTTTTGGGGGTGATCATTTTGTAACTGAATTACGCCACGATATCCGCGCCCGCTTCAGAAGTCGGTTGTTCTTCGTGGCCGTTCGGTGGTTGGTTTCGTTACGTAAATACTACGGGGCGGGACAATCCCCCCTCCGGGTATTGGTCTCCGAATCCGTGTGTATGGGTTTTTTCTCGCTGCATTTGGTCTTTGGGTGCCGCGGGGTTCTTCCGACCTGATCCCCCTCCGTGTGGTAGTAATGCTTCGCTCCCCGCTTCCGTCCCACGGTGCTTCGACCCTCAAAAAGGGTAAAGTACTCCTTTAGGGGCCGTGAGCTTCACTGCGGTGCGGTAAAAGAACGCCTAAATTTTACTGATTTCCATCTATCGGTTAAAACTATAGCGCCTAAGCTTTCGCAGATAGAATCGTTATTAGCTGGTCCGAATGTGAAATATCGCTGTTTTATTTTAGTTTAATGTAGTTGGAATATAATATATAATTAATATATAATAGTAGTAGAGTATATTGTATATAGATGATTGATTATAAAGTATAACTGTATTAATATTATATATACGATTATATATATATAATAGATAGTTATATGAGAAGTTTAAAATATTACCTCAATAAGTTTGAAATTTTTGCAGGGGCTTCAAAAAAAAATTAAAAAATCCATTATTTTTGATCAGGAAGCGATAAATTTTTTCTGCGAAAAAAAATATGATTCTTCCCATCACCTACAGCATATAAAGTTATAGTTTCTCTCAGTGCGTATGTTTAGTTAAAATTGCCATTCACATGAAATTAGCAATGATAAATACTGGTGTTGTTTGTTTCCAAGCTTAAAATATTTGTTAGGATTGCAAAAAAAAAATAAATAAAAAAAAGGCCAAAAATGATCAAAATGGCCAAGATCACCAATTGAGTGTTTTTAAGTACCTTCAAGTAAAGACATGTAACTACTTAAATAAGGATTAAACTAAAATGAAAAAGAATATTATTTGCAAATAGTCATTCCTTGTCTGTACAGGTTCCAGTTTCCATAGAAGCGTTTTTTTGGCAGAAAATCTTCAGTATTCAAAATTAAGCTTATATTGTTATCCTAACCATTAGAACGAATAGTATAGATAATATGTATAATAATGATAACTATATATATAGTATATTATTATATATACTATAGATATATAGGGATAATTATATAAAGCTACTAACGATAATATAATAGATATATATATATATTAAATATATGTTAGATTCCCGCATATTTCTGTAAATATATTCCAGTGTGAGACAGGAGAGATATGTAAAGCATTAATACGCTAAACCACCGTTCACAGTATGGAACGTTCAAACGGCATTCGATTTCAGCTATACGTACATACCAACGAAGCTCCGTTTAAAAATATATCTACTTCCCTGGGAACTCTAGCTATGGCCTTGATAACTACTCCATCAGTTCTTTGCAGTTTAAAAAGATAAAAATTAATCAATCGATAGAAGAGTAAAGAAAAGAAACTAAAATAAAAAACGTGAAGCACATGATTACCTTTTGCGTTACCTTTCTTTTTTCAAGTACAGTTAGGAGTTTGTAAAAGTATATTTTTTAGTTTCGACTTTTTTTTTTTATGCATATACATCGAAATTAATTTTCAAAACATTTTCTAAGAATAAAGATTTTATTTATTTTTTTTTTTCTATGAAAGATATTATAAAAGTATGGAAACTTATTTTTATAAATATTGAATGCATTAATTCACGAGCTAACCTTTTCGTGGAAATTTTGTTTTAAAAGAGTGCCATTCGTACTGGTTCCATCGTCCTACGGCTCCAACGGTTCCACGGTCCACGAAAAAAAATAGTTCTGGGCAGTATTTCATGAGTTTACGGGTGCCGCACCCGCGATGTATAATTCGGGTGTTGGCAACTATTTTAAGTATATTGTGGTTTCTGTTTTTTATACTAGAATGTCTTTCCAAATTACTGGGCCCTGGACTAGTTAACTGAATCTTCTTTTTTTTTCTTATTATTGTATATTATTAATAAAAGTTATCTTTTTTACACCTGTAAGACCTATTATATATGAAGTGAAAAGAAATATAAACTTGCGTACTCTCATAAAAAGTTGTTATACTTATATGTTACTGAAATATAAACTAATTACTCGACAGGGGCATATCCTTTCTTCACTTTTCTGTTTATAGTTAAGTATAAGTCTTATATACTATATCACTATAATATAGTATATACTATATTATTAGTATATATATTATTATATATATATATGAAATGATATAGATATATATATATATATATATATATGTATATATAGTAGTAATATATATTAAGTATATATTATTCATAGTTCGTGTGTGTGTGTGTAGTGTTGTGTGAGTGTGTGTGTGTGTGTGTGTTGTGTAGGTGTTGTGGTGTGTATTTGGGCCTGGGTGTGTCGAAATGAGAAGAGGGCAAAGGTATTCAAGTTAATCAACAGCGTCTTTCTGAATAAATCTACGCTACTCTATTGGATGGAACTATACAGTGCGTATTTACTAGGATGCGGCCGCTTTTACCGATACTAAATAACTTAAGAAAAAGTTATTATAAATACTTTTTAAATTTTCGTGAGCCTCACGATTTCATAATGTTCGTTACAATGACGATTACGCAACTATCCCACGTCAGTATCATTTTGAACAGTCTTTTCTGTGCTTATATATAATAATATGTGGTGAGTTTAGTTATATAGCGCCTCTAGATTCTTTCAAGCATTAGTTTTTTATCTGTTTTAAAAAACTGTTTAGAAATTGAATTTTTGATATCAAAAAAATAGTATTAAGTTCCTGTATAAAACGTGCGTTACTAAATTTAATTAAACCGTTGAGCAAAAAAAAAATAAAATCAAAAACAAAAAAAAAACGAAAAATGAAATAATGATTCTATCACAATAGTTTCAGCACCATAAATCTAGATAAGCCCTAAAAAGAAATAAGAATAAAAAGAAATATTAAAAAAAACTTTTAGAAAATCAATTTTTGCAATATTTTTTTTTCTTGTAATATTCCGCAGAGAGAGATGTTCCTGGAGAGAACAAAAATTACCAAGGGGTAAATCGCGTTAAATCATAAAAGTGAATATAACGAAACAAGATCCACAGATAGAATAATTGTATAGAATTCGAACAGAACAAAGTGAAAAATATTGGATTAAAGCCTAGAAATGTTAACCTCACGTTAACAAGTGAACCACGAACAGGTTATCATTTTACTGTAACAAATAAGACAAACAAGAATCGAAGTTAAACCTGGCAATTAGGATCATACTATACATACATTTGAAGAATTAGTCGATCACTAAACTACTGATAAAAGTCATTCAACAGTCATTGGCATCAGTCAGCAACCACTTGGAAAGGTGACTAAACTTGTTAAATAGGCCATCTCGCAACTATTGGTTGTAATTAGAACTGGCATGAATTCAAAATTGATATACATACTAGATGTATATATATAGTATATATTTTTATAAAGAGAGTATATATATATAATATAGTATATATATATATAAATATATATAATATATATTATATTTATATATATATATAAATATATATACTTAAGAATATATTATATATAATATATATATATAGTAATATATATATATCTCGTCACACACCTCCTACCAATCTTGCACCCTTGCCATGATTACATATATCGATCATTTTATGCTATAGCACTGGGGCAATAAGATTGAAAAAAAAACAATGCATTCAAACATTCAACACATGAGGTAAAAAAGGAGTCCAGCTACGAACAAAGCAAGGGAGAATATAATATATGTAATTTAGTATTAAAACAAAAAATAAATATTATAAATCAAAGAGAATGATAATATACGGGCGCTTGTGTTCTCAATGATAAATGTTTTTATATAAGGGAGTTTCAGAGTCTAAAGTTGTGAAATGAACGAAGACAAGATTAATTTTAGCTGGGAAATTTTTTACAGTGTACTATTCGTGAGTTTTGTGTAATTAATCCATTGGGATCCTACATAACTAAATTATTTGATACTTCACAGCTCCCATAAACAGAGTTCGAATCGACTATTCCCTCGTGATGCATTGAAGAAGCATCTATGTAGGGTGCACTGATTGGGATGGACACACAACACTACCCACGTACATTATGAGGCAGCCTTATGAGATTTAGTAGATATATTGATTAGGTTTTTTGTTAGGTAGAGTGGGATGTCTTTGTTTGATATAGATATATATATATAAATACTATAGTATATATTAATATATAGTATATAGTATTAAGTATATATAATAGTTATATATTGTGTGTTATATACTTATTTATATATAGTATATAGGGTAATATGTAGCATGGGTCGGACTTCGCAGTTACTTTTACGCGTAAAACTGGCGTGCTCATCTATCTGCTCTGTCTAGTCGTGTCTTCCGATGCTCGTCTCGATTGGGTGGTTCGATCTCTCTTATGGTCTCGTCTCTCGTCGTCGTAATTATATTGATACTAGTATTGTGAGTACTTAATAAGATGTAGGATGGAGAGATGATAATGGTGTAGTAAAATTATATGTATATATGTAGTATTTATACGGAAAAGGTTGTTTTAGTTAGTATGTATAGGGTTTATGCATTGAGGAGTGATATTCAGGGGGGGAAGTTATGCTGGTGTATATATGCTAATAGGTATGTAGGTGCGTGGAGTATTAGTTGAGGTAGTGGGTTTGGTGATGCATGTCAGGTTGGTTAGTGTGGATTAGTAGTGGTAGTATGTGATATGTATAGTAGTTAATAGGGTATAGCTTACGTTTAGTATAGGAAGTAAAGGGAGTGTAGTATAATAAGGATATGATAGGTATATGGATGGTTATAGATATGTAGTAGTAGTAATTATTAGTATTGTATCTGTTATGAGTAGCTTATCTGATGATATTTAGATTATAGGTTATCATAGTATGAGGTTTGATATGTATTGAGTTGCTGTAGTATCTTAGAATATCTGCTAAAGGTAAGGTTTTTTATTGTATTTAAAAGACAACTGTTTTTTGTCTATTCGTTTCATCGGCGGGGTGGTTGGGTTGTTCGAGGGTTTTGATTAGGGTCGGTATAGTTTGTGCTGCGTATGATGAAATATTGGTTAGTTAGGGGTCGAGATGAGAGTCGTATAGATGGGGGAATCTGATATAAAAGTTATAGATTTAGACCTTCCATTATTGAGTTAAGCAATGTTTGTCAATTTGGTAGAGTGTTGGTTTATTTTTTAAAAATATAATTAAATGTATTTTTATTTATTTTAGGTTTAATATGATTGTTGATTGTGATGGTATTATGGAAACTATATTATGATTATGGCTGTGTAAGTAAGTAGTTTAAACGGGCAATTCATTAGTGATGAAGGACACTTGGATTTATATGCGGTGGTTAGGAGTTAACACAAAGGTTTCGTTTTGGATAGAGGTCTGTTGGTGTTGGAGCAGAATATTTCAGGAAGAATTCCGGACAAAGTGTGGGGACTGGGGTGAGGCGTGGGGGACGGGTGTTGAGTGGTTGATTGGGATAGTCCGGTCTCGGAAACTTCCCGGCGTATGTGGCTATTTGAGCAGTAGTGACCTCACATTGTTAATTGGGGGGGTAAAAAGCAGGATTATTTTAATACGACGTGGTTTATACTTATATTGTTTTCGTTTTTCTAAATTGTTCAATACTTTAATTATTTTTAACAGCACCTCAATAAGTAAATAAAATAAAGTATAAAAAAGTTTATCGCTATCATCTTATAAAAGATTGCAAAAATAATAGCTTTCTATAAGTTTAAGTCGTGCGCTTGAGTTGCACGATAGCACGAGTGCAAAGGAGTCCCTTTCTGATATTTATATTATATATATATTACAATGTATATTATATTATAATATATATAATATGGTATAGTAGTATTATTATATATATATAAATATATATAATATATATATATAATTATAGTATTATATATTATAGAATCAGAAGCAATGATTTTTTCGCTACGAAATTTTTTAAACGTTATGTATAGTAGCATAAGCACCTTGTGTAAATAGTTTAATTCAATAAAACTACTCCATGATCATCATTTGAATAAATAATTATTTACATGGTCCGTTCAATGTTAAAGTTTTAGAAAATCTGTTAGAACATATAGTAGTATATAGTACTAATAATAATATAATACTTTATATATATCAATATAAATTTATATATATATATATATATTATATATAGTATTATTATTAATAATTATATATAAATATATTATCAGATATATAATATATTATATAGTATATATAATATATTAAGTATAATTTATGTATATATATAATATTATAGCAACTGGTATTATGATGAAGACCCATGATGTATAGAATACTGTTTTTATATATTATTCTGGCATGTTTATGAATAGTTTAATATTTAAGGCCTTCTCACTATATTTATAGTTTGAATTAAATATTTGATATTTGTTGAGATTTAATAGTATATATATATTATATATAGTATTATATATAGTTGATTTAGTTATATATAATAGATTAGAGAGTAGTATAATATGTATGTATTATAGTATATAATATGGTATAATAAGTATAATCATAAGTCATCATGTAGCATAGTATTAGTATAGTAGTAGGATGGTCACCAGAGAGGAGAACGTACAGCACTAAATGGGTTTGATGGTCTAAAGTTTATTATGTAAGGGATATTTCGGTTGAACGTGTTTTAAGTATGATATTATTTGAATATTCGGAGAATGTTTTTAAAGTTAATTGTGTGTTAATGTGTTTAGTTATGGGAGTATAGAAGGTTGGGAAAGGGAAGCTAATGCTGGAGTGATATTTTCCTTTTTGTAGTGTTTGATGCATGGGGTGATTTACTCTGAAAGTGTTTCTATCATGTCAATATTCGCATTTAAAGGGATAAATTTTGTTTCAGTTAGTAAATGATGAATAGGTGTGGGGAGAAGGAAGCTTGTTATTATTCTGAGACCTTTTATTTTGTACGGTTTTTAATTTTTGAATGTTGGATTGTGATATTGTGGGAGCCCAGGAAGGTGATGCATACTTTAGGAAGGGGTGGATGTATTGTCTCTAAACTATTGTGAGTTTCTTTATGTTGGTTCAAATTTGTCTAGTTTGTGTTTTCAGTGAATATATTTTATGTGTTCTCATGAAGTAATATTGTTTATGTGAGGTTGAATGTCATATGTGCATCTAAGGTTAAACCTACGAAGGTGGGTTGTTTGTTGAGAGGTGGTCAATTGATTTATAGGAAAATTGTTTGGTGGTTGTTAAATTCTTTTCTGTCTGGGGTAAATAAGGTAATAGTGAATTTTTGAGGTAATGCAGTCATTCTGTTCGTCGTTAGCTATTGCTCCAATTGGTTTAGATATTGCTGCAGTTCTCTGCATGCTATATTTATGAGA
>JABUQX010056412.1:0-55875 GCA_015478945.1 Trachelipus rathkii | reverse complement strand
GGAAGACCTAGCCACATAACCTTCCCCTTTCCTTGTAAATTTCACTATCAAACAATCTGGACATCGAAAGATATCTGAGCTGTGCCCCTCTTTCTCGAGCCCTTGGCCAAAGATCATTGTGATAATTTAAATTGTAATAATATACTTAGTCTCTCCCCAAACACTGGCCTAGGTAAAGACTAATCATCTATTCGCACCACCTAAAATTCTAATGCTATATTAGCTTAGGCCTATTTTAAAACATATTGTTATAGTGGCTCTCCACTCCGTGTTGAAGTTCAAAAGAGACCAAGGTCTATGTGACCACACCTTCCGGTATTATAACTCAAATAAAATCAAAAAGCATAGAGTTGCCACAGGAGCTTTATTCCATATGGTAATCAGTGAATGGTCAATAGACCCTACAATACCGTATATAGTTCAAAATTTAAGCTGTATGGTTTTTTTTGGCATTAGATCAACACGAAAACCTCCAAATACGCCTCAGTAAGTTGTTTAAAGGGGCTTTACTTTTTTATTTAACAAATCGAAAAGTTGTAAAAGGATAGGCAGTAGTAGAACAGTTGGCTTTCTCGAAGTAGGAGCACTGTATTGGTCTACAGCAGAAAAATCCGCAAGCCGTATCACTAAACCTCCTTTTTTCTGAGGAAAACCGGAAATCAAACAGCTCTAGTCAGTTGTCCTTTTTACAACCCAAATCAGAGAAGTGCTTAAGGGGATAATGAACTCATTCTATTTTTACTTACATATTCAAGGCGCAGGGACAAAAGAAAACGTCCCTTATAATTTATAACGGAGTATCAAAGCTAAAATATAGTTTATCTTGCTTCTAATTTAATGTTGTAAATCGATCCGTATTGCCTATATAGAAGCTGTTGTTTCGTCGGTAACTGAAATGGACCACAAGCCTGACAGCATTTTTCCAGACTGCCACTAACGAAACCCTTAGAGTAACCCTAAATGAAAACGTGCCTGAAACCTTAAATAAAACCCAATAGTATACTTTTTTTTTATTTATAAATATATACACTTATTATTTCCTAAGAACAACACGTGAACATCTCTGGGAGAATGCCTTCCGAAGTAGTCTTTTGTCAATTTCAACCAAATTACACATATCGCATAATTGTTTCGGTCTATAGATATTTTAGTTTATTGTACTTCATTTCCCCCCCCCACGAAGGCCGGCCCAAACATCAAACGAGCGACAACCCCAATAAGCCCACGAGCCACAAAACACCACAGCGAAGACAATGCAACACCACACAAAACCCCCCAAAAAAAAAAGAATTTAACTTAAAAATTTAAAAAACTTATTAAAATGACAATAACACTACCATTATGCAACATAAAAAAAATTACATATAATTTTACAAAATTATTCACCATAATTTATTGAAAAATTAATTTCATTGATCAGTTCTTAATCATGCCATTGAAACAAATTTCTAAAGGGTTTCAAATTCCAAATTTCAGCTGATAAAAATAAAATTTAAATATTTTAACGATTACTCATAAAGGAATACCAAATCAGTAAGTACTTGAAATAGAATATTAGCTGTAATGAGAACAAATTTATCAGGATTTTTTACTTTTTAAGAATATGAAAGAAACAAACAAAATTAATGAAATTATATTACACAAATTACCAATTAGCTCGATTCTAATTACTTGCAAGAGGATATACAATTCCAAGGACACCTACGTTCCTATGTAATATTTCATTACAAGCTATATGAGCAATAACTATGAACCTCTCCATTATCTTCCTTATGAGGATAATAAACGAAATGGAACACAAAAAAAAACAAATTCTATTAGGAAATCTAATAGATTCTTTGTGTTTGTTCGCTCGTTTGCGCCATATCTTTTTTCTTAAAGTAAAATTTAGATAATAAATACATGATATCTCACCTTTAACTGAATACCCTTAATAAATTAGACTGTCAATCATCGCTATATTGTTTTCGCTAAATTCCTTCATCCATTATTGAAATAATTTCCACATAAAAACTACCTGAACCATTAACCTTCTCCTCAGGATCTAATAGCGAGTCTCCCGAATGGCCCCTGATTTGTGATGTGGCAACTCTAACAACGCCAAAGCTTTGAAGGGCCATAAAAAGAAGCAGCGAAAATCCGAGATCGAAAGTTTACCTTTACCTTCATAAACGACAATCATTATCACAACGAACTGCAGGCCTACTACAAAAAGGCAGATAAATATAATTAACCGAAGTGGCGAAGGGCCGCTATACAGAAAGTAACGTAATGTAATTCACAACTTTTCTATACAGAGTATGTGATATTTTAACAACTTCCTAAAAAACACCGCCCAGCAGCCAAAATATTCAATAGTACTAGCGCTTGCACACAAGCTGAGAGAAATTACTTGGAGAGTGAAAAAGAACAATCAGAACTTGCATATCATTGTCCTAGTTCAAAATTAGATCCTGCACTACTTGGAATTGATCCCAAAAAGATTTGAATGACACATTTCAGTTATTTTTTAAGGACTTTTTTTTATAAAATTATTATTATTGTTTAAGATCGTAAAAATAATACGAGTATGTGAAAATGCTAATTTTGATTAATTAGAAACAAAATTAACCAAAATTAAAAAGTAAAAACAAAAAAATGTACTCTCGAGAAAATGAATAAAATCTCAATATATTGAAATTTAAATAAATTTCAGAGCAAGAATAAAATATTCCCAACAACAACTCAAGCACACAGTTTAGTTACTCCTCCAAATTTCCAATATATTCAATTTAATATTTAATCAAAGATATTGCTGTAAAAAATATTATATACTATTATATAATAATAACATAAAAAACACGAATAATATATTAAACTATAATATATATCATGGTTGATAAATATAAACTATAAATATATTATACTAATCTCCTCACTAAATATATATATAACTCAAAGTGCCTACTATATACTATATATATATAATACGTAAATATTGCAGAAAATATATATTATAATAATAATAACGATTATATAATATATATATTAAACAAAATATAATAATATATTTAATTACTAAAAATATAATATATATAGTATTATAGTCTATACTTATGACTTAAACACTACTATAACTATATAGTAACTATAATATATATATAATATAATATACATCAACAGAACTAATATGTCTCTACTAATAATACTCTATACCAATATAAATATATAATTATAATAATACTATAAATAATATAAATCAATATTAATATTAATAACATTATTAAGACAAATAATATATATAAGCCCCCACAGTAGATATATAATACTTTTCATCAGTGTTGCATAATATAAATATACTGATATGTATAATATATAATATAATAATAATACATATATACTAAATATAAATATACTACTCACTACATATAATATAGTATGACTCATTTTTCCCTATGTTTTACACAGATGTCTAGTTTTGAAAAATTTTTTTTCTATGGTTTTTTGTTAATTAATATACCTCTGCCAACCTATATGATAACCCATACCAACAGATGGATAGTTCAGTCCAGGTAATCAAGGACAATGATTAATAATAAAATACCAGTAGGACCAGCTTACGTTCCTTACGGACCTCCGTAACTTGTTCAACCATTCCGTTTTTTTATTTAACTAAAAGGAATATCAAGGGGAAACCGCACCCTAATGATGGCAGGCCAGTCCAGGGGTTCTCTTCTGGGCCTTCCGGGCGACCACGGGAAGATCGCGGCTAGGACTATTTTCCCCCCTCTTCCGGGCGAGGGTCTCCGGAACCGCCGCTCTTTGGTATTTGGGTGTCGAGGGGGTTCCTCCGCCCGTCCACTGAACGGCAAGAGTATGGAAACGTATCCACCACCCTCTGTCCCCCAAGTCGCTCGAGCCCCCTATTTAAAAAATTTTTTTTTTTTATTTTTTTTTTTTAAATATTTTCTTTTTCTTATTTTTTTTCATTTACATATTTGAAATAATAAGCTATTATACGGCTTGATAATCGAATAATATGTAATTCGGTATTTTCGTCCGTTTCAGTGTACCGTACTTTTCCCGATGATATTTCAGCTTTGTAAAAACCCCATAGAATTAACAAAAAATGGTGATTTTTAAAATTATTTAAACAATAAACCAAACTTATCGAACTTTGATATCATGGTCCAGCACATCCGTACCACTAAAATTCATGTAAAGTATCACTTTTTAAAAGTAGCACCTTATATTAAAAACAAAAAAAAAAAAAAAATCAAAAACTGGAACCATTGGCTAAAACAGAAAAGGACCGACATAAACAATAATAAATTATATAATAATAAATATAAATATAAACTATAATATATATAAAATATATATATTATATAAACCTGATATATACATAATATACTATACTATACTATATATATATACCCAATATACCATTATTATATAATATTATAAATAGTATATATATTAATAATAATATATACCTTATAATATAATTATATATATAAACTACTGATAATATAAAATATAATTAATATATATAACTATATATATAGTATATATATATAAATCTAAAAATGCAGCAAAACATCTTTTATCATGAACCATTTCGTGCGAAAAGATCAGCTATGAAACCAAACGAATTTTACTAGCTATTATACATTGATTTAATTGATACTACCCTTTAATTGTGACTTCACCATCGAACAAATTAATTTGAATACACAAAATAACAAAAAATATATATGTTATATCATTACTAAAGAAAAAACCTAAAGATACAGACTCCATACATACAAATAAATTAAATATAGCGAAACAAATGGAAACTGCGAGTAAATTGAAATTAAGAATCGAAATAAAGATATAGTATCCTATCTTATTTAAAGATTAAACTTACTTTCAAATAGCCATGTTAAATAATAGAGCATCGTAATATATTTTGATATAACATATTATATTTCTTACATATATAACATGTGAAATAAATATTATTATTATCCTAAATCTCCAATGTTTGTTTCATCATCATGTAACCATTTATATATTATATATTTATTATTATATATATGTGACTAGACCAGATATGGTCGACACACAAAGCCATCAAAAAACAATTCCCGTGACAGCCCAGCCACAGAGCAGCTCTTAAGATTAGTTAGGTTCACGCGTGGCGTTAAGGTAGGTTTAAATAGTTTAGTTAAGCCTTTTTTGGATTCGTATTTAAAAAAAAAAAAAAACTCAAATACAAAACAGATAATTTCTCTCTCTTTAACAATGTCGGCCATTTTGGCCACTGACTTCACCAGATTTTGCTAAACAGAGAAAATTAAAGATTTATTTTTTAGAGATTTAGAAACCCATCTCGTGCAAACAAGAAGCTTAAATATTTACTTCAACAAAATTTATTATTATAAAGGTCATCCACAATATTTTTCTAGTTTAAAAATTTATGGCCAGAAGACGCAGAGTAATATTTGACGAGTTTTTAAATGCTGTTGTTAACGCAACCGCGATCATATCATATTAGAAGGAGAAAAAAAAACTTCTCAATTACATTATTTTAATAATCCGTTAATCAGTCATCCCGTCGCAAAAGTATCACAGAAGTAAGAAAAAGATGAAATAGATTTGGGCTTTAAATTCGGAGAATTTTAAAACAAAAAACACCCAAAAAAAACAAATAAAAATCAATATTAAACAGGCTCCTTTAATATTGTTCAGCGTAATGGCCTCGCTAAATAGCTCATAATAATATATCATATAACAATATATAATATAAATAAGAATATCATATATATATATATTATAATATAATATAACCAATGTAATACAACCATACAAATATTAAATATATATATATATAATATATAAGAATTATAAGAATAATAATCACTAGTATACAAATATACATATACTATATATAATACTAATATATACTCACTATATAATATACTAGGATATAATATAAGTATAAACTACATACTATAAATAATATAAGATATATAATATTATATATATAATATAATAATACTTATATGCTCATGTTAAATATATACTATATACATGTAAATATAACTATATATATAATATATTATATATAATATATAGTAATAATATATATAACATAATATATAATATAAAAATATATTATATATATATATTAACCTAATAAAAATATAAAATATATTTACTTTACAAAATTTTACCAACCCTGCTCCCAGAGAAAGGGTCAAAGGACCCTAACCAAAAATGGACTTGTCAGTGGAGAAGGCCAGAAGTATTATAGAATCTGTAATATATCTTAATTTCATTACTACATTAACCTACCAGTAATTCGACGCACAATTCCAATGTCTTCTCAATGAGTCCTCTCACTCGAAGCGAAATTCCCATCTCATTTCCTTAGGTTCCTGGTTCCTCTTTGCGTTCTCGATTATTCCTCCGGTCCCACTTCCATTCTCTTCTGGCCAAATCTTCCCTCTCTGCTATTCTCATACCAGATGTCAAAACCCACCACCCTCGGGAATCTGGCATGCTACGCAATTCTTATTCTAAATATAGCCTATCCAACTCCAACCTCTTCTCTTATACTCTTTCCGCCTTTCTACTGTTCTGTCTCTTCTAGTCATTTACACCCCATGTATCGGCTCTACTAAAACGTAGCATCTTCCTGCCGACTTGTGATTTCTGACTATCCTTCTCTATGTGGGTCAAACGTATCCAAAGTATATTTCCTCGGCATAAGCAAATCCGGGGTGTTAACACAATAACCTTCAATATCACCACTTCTCACCTCGCTACACTCAATTCCTTTGATAACAATTATCTTTCATGTTAGATACACTGCTTCCGCATTTACATGCTCCCACCATTACTGAGCTATCCTACTTGTGAATCATGTACAATTCCCCTCGGGTCTCTTCCAAATACTACCAACCAAATAATCCCCTAACATTTCTCCAAACCCAATCTTTACTCCTCAGTCCCCTCTACCTTCTAATCTCAACATACAACTCCTCCTCTTACTCAACTGCCCACCATCAAAATGATCTCCGTCATTATTACATAGTTAGTTACTCAATATTCAAGCCGGCCTCTACTCAGCCAAGTAATAAGACAACACTTATCACTCACCTCTCTCAAACCTGTCTCCTCTATCGCTCCAGCACCGCCTCAAGTCATCCCCGCAATCAGCCAAAATATACCACGTTCCTAAATCTAACCGGATAATCTCTCTCCCTTCCACCTTCTTTATCAAACTACATACAGAATACGACTACAACAAAATTCCGGTCCAACACGCTCCTTAGTTTCAATTACCCCACGTATCTACACCCCTTGCGACGCAATATCACTCATATCAATTCACAAAAACTTCATGTACTAATATACTATAACACCTAAATAATTACCACAAGACTACGCTGAAACCACATCATCTCCCACATCCTAGTACAAAACTTCATTTTTCTCTTTAATCTCCTCCCACCCAAAAAGAAGCTCCTCTCAACTTCTACTAACACCACAACTGCATATTTCTCTCATCACAATACTACTCCACAAAGTCTCTCTCTTTAGGCACTGAAATCGAAAAGCTATTCTTCAGACTCTAAAGAAAGGCATAATATATGCTGGTTTGTAAATTTCCCATATACCGTTAATCCAAACGTAATTCCAGAGCGAACAAAGAGATCCGATCGATACTTTCTGTTCTTTCTATAATTCCGTGAGCTTGACTCTTCCCCCATGACCTATGGTTCTAAACTACTACTCAAACTATTAATCTAAAAATTCTAACGTCATATGTTTATTATACCCAGATGGTTCAACCAAGGTAAATTTACCCTTGTAGATTTTTTACAAGATCTCTAAGAATAATAAGATGTTCTCCTTTTCCATATATAATTAGCAACTATATAATTAATTTGACTTATTATCCCCATCCTATTCTGGTATTCTTCTTCCACTCTCTAATACCAAACAACCAACTGATTTAAACAAGATTTCAAATTTCTGATCTTTTCATATTTCTCTCCTCCCCTCCTTTTACAATTCTAATGGAAATAATTATCCCATCTTCTCCCGGGGCCTTACCGTTCTTCATCACTTGACTTTCAAAGCCCCTCTTAATTCTTCCATAGTTATTTCCTCAACCCATTACCTCACCTCTCTCCCATTTACCATCTACTTCTCCCTCCTCCAAACTCCTCCACTGTTCATTCACTATTTAAGCAGATTCACTGAAGTGCTTCTTCCATCTCCTGTTAATGGTGTTCTATCTTATTTTCAACCCAAAAACTTTCTCTTGCTATCCTATGATGTTTAGCACACTTACGATTTTTGCAATTCCTTCTTATATGTTTTTGACAGTTCTAAAAATAACTTCACTCCTTAATCTGGCCATTCCAAAACCTCTTCTAATGATCAATTTCTTCCACCTCTCTCTTTGCAGCCTCTTATGTTTGGAATACTCTTCCTTTCCCACTTCTCTCAATGATCATTCTTGCCATGTTCAAACATATTGAGCCCTATGTTTGTACATTGTTAACTATTTTTTCAGCCAGCTACTTCTCAGTCACAATACGTTTTTCTCCTTTATTGAACCTCCTTACACTTCTAAATCGAGTATATAAATATATATATATATATATATAATATCATATAAACAGTATATATAAGATCTCTAATAGTATAACTAATATATATATAAATAACTATACTATAAATATATTATATATATATATAAACTAAATAATATATGATTAGATAATATATATAATATAATAATATAGGTTATATAAAATAATAATAGTAATAAATTTATATATAATAAGATATACGTATTTATAAACTACTAATAATATATATATATATAAATAATATATATTATATAATCAATATATATAATACCTATATAATACCTATATAATATAATCTGCTGCATGACCTATTATTAAAATAATAATTATATATATATACCGTGATCACTTATTAATTACCTATTAACATACTTCAATATAATATATTATATATACCTATATAATAATATATTATATTATAATATAAATAACCTAAACTATAAATATATCCTACTATAATATAATTAAATATAATATATATACTCCTATATTACCGTCAAAATAATATTATATATCAGCCAAGAGTTAGGACCTATAGAGCGCACGCAGGTATAATATATACGCGAAGGACAGAAAAAAAGGCAAAATTTAGACCATTGGAGCTTCTGAGCAAAAAAAAAAAGTATTTTGCCAGTAACAAATAATTTTCATCTTTTTTAATTATTAAAAATAATTTTAAAATTTTTAAATAATAATTAAAGATTTTCCCTGACAGCTATAAGTAATTAATCATTATAATTAATCCAACTATATTATTAATTTTTTGCCTTTACAGAACTCCCGAGCTACTCGAAGTGATAACCTGATATCAAGTGTATATAGCCTTCCTTCGTGTAAACTTGGCTTCAGTTGCTTCCTACGGGAATTTCTTTAGCGCCATATAACTTTTAGAGAATTGGATCCACTTTTACTCTGTAGTGATGATATGTGAAGGGCATGCAAACATTAATGGAGATTCCCATGCTTATACTCCCCTCCTCGCTCATCCCGCATATTGTCAGAGCTGAGGATAACCGATACATTTACCGACTGAGGTATTGTACCCAAATAAAATACATATATAATGCCGGAAAACAAATTATCAATAATTAATTTTGCGCCGTTCATCCCTCTAAACACCAAACTCAGGGATATTATATATGAGTATAGGGTCTTAATAATGCTAAATTTTGCGATAAAACAATAAATTACCCCGAATCTATATATAAATAGAATCAATTAAAAACCACCTAAACTTTAATGTAAAAATAAATCTAAAAACAAATTTTAAAATACTAAGAATAATACAGAATGGCTACCTTCTTCCAATGTAATTATCTTTCAACACCTCAAATTAGAACTCACCCTAATCGTAATCTTTAAATACTTAAATATTTTGGCACGAAGAATTTTAAATTACAATTATATAACTATTAAAAGCCTGTCACAAAATACATAGAGAACCTTCTTAAATATAAAAACAGAAAAACGATTTTCTATTGGACCTCAGACATATTTGTAAAGGCTTAAACGACAAACGGCCGAGACAACGAAAAGTCACTGGTGATTCCTGAGACAAAATTGCCGTCCTCTTGAATTGTTTTAAGGTCCTTTCTAACCTTGCGTCTAAATCGCGGTAAGTCTGAATGTGGACCATATCTGTTATCTGCCCATTCCACAAATCACATAATTACAGATTACCATGAGCTCCAGTCGAAACCGGTGTCCGAACACATTTCATACAAAGTCAAACAAAACTCAGTTGTTATACGCAGTCAATTTATCACACTATCCCTTATTAATAATTAAAAGACTTCCAGATCTTTACAAACAAATATTAAAAAAAAAAAAAGTTTAATCAATTAATGAACTAACGTAAACACAATACTTACTTAACTAAGAAATTTATTTTTGATATTATATTAATTATTCGTTTGCATGTCCTAACACACAAAACTTGCTTCTGTGTCACCCATGAGCGCTTCTATGTTCACTTATTTGTGAAATATATAACGTACTATAAACAAATTGAACTAAGAACTTCAATGTGGGAAGCAAGATAATAGATCGATGAGCCCACTGAATGTGTTAAAAAAAAACTCTCATACGAAGATCGAAATAATGGTACTAAATTTAACAAGAACCACTCAAACAATGAAAACCATCAAACCAACAACGCAACCACCCCCCCAACACAAAAACCAGCCGAGAAAACTCGCCAACAACAAAAAACCCAAAAAAAATAAACACATCACAAAAAAAAAAACTGCCAACAAACACAACATGAACCACTACGCCAGGAGCTAAATAATATATCAATATATAGGAACAAACAACCAAAAGCAAACAACCAACAAACGACAACAGATGCACTTCCACAAACACATTGACACTTACACTTATTCAGCTGGCATTAGCGGAAGACAACGAATCAATAAGAACGAACACATATTAATAATAAATGTTTTTATAAATAGAAGAGCGACCGTATATAATAATATCGCTTTCTTTCACGTAAAATGCGCGAAAAAAGCGTGCGTCAGAGAGAAGTTTTTTCGTGACAAGTTTTAACCTTAACATTTAATCCCATTTCGGCAACACTCCATTAAATTTTCATTAATAAATCCCATTTTTTAACAGATAGTAAGCGAATTTACTAAGAACTGCTAATGCCCTAAAGTATTCGAACTTCTTTGATTCTCCTTGGACCAAAATAATTTACATGATTTAATTCAACTATAGAAGAGAGTTCCCTGGCAAGAAGAGGAGCACGTATAGGAACTGAGGGATTATTTCTCCGGTATGGTAGATGCAAACATTTTGCATTAATATTGGCATGCTCATTATACCTATTTGCCTTGGTTTGCACATGCGTAAGTTTCGGAGACATTACAGAACACTACAAATACCTCTGCTTAGAAATTTTCGCTAGTTCTATAATAAACCCTCAGTAACAAGGGCTACTAATATATTTAACACCCGAAATCTTTTCAAATCGTTAATAAATCAAGACCTGGCAAATCATCATCATCGTTTTCCTTTACAATTATACAGTTATACGTTACTTCCTTACTCTTCTCTTCTCTTCTCTCATCTCTCTCTCTCGTCTCTCTCTCGTCTCTCATCTCTCTTCTCCATCATCTCTCTCCTCTCTCTCTCTCTTCTCCTCTCTACATCATCTCTCCTACTCTCCATCTCTCTCTCTCTCTCCCATCTCTGCAATCTCTTCTCTTATTCTTTCGTCCCTCTCTCTCTACTCTCTCTTCTCTCTACTCTCTCTCTCTCCATCATCTGCTCTCTCTACTCTCCTCTCTCATTACATAAAAAATCTAAACCTAAAAATCCTTCTAGCTGAAATTTAATCTTTCGCTGACAAAACTATAGTAAGTTGAAGGAGGTGTAAACTGCCACCATTGATCCTTTAAATTTATCAAAAGTGGTTCATGACTCCCTCTTCTACTTTTCATCGATGAACTCTTATTCCTCACCTCATTTCCCTTCCTCTCTTTTGTCGGCTACTCCACCCATCATTACTATTTTCATTTTTACCATTCTTGCCAAAAATAGAAACACTATCCTATTAACAAACGAAAACAACCAGGTAGACACTGCAACTGTATCAAAAAAAGGCAGATAAGGCAAATACAATTGGCGCCAAAAAACCTTACATTTTTATAAAATATTTCTAAATATGGCCAGACACAATGGCAAGCCAAAAACCCTCCGGATCTTGTACTGACATTAACTACAGCCAAGCAAACAGTTCCTAATATATCATCCCTAATCATTCTACATTGACCATACAAATCTTGCCACTAATAGAAACTCAAATCTTTGCATGTCCTTAATAGTCTTGATTTCTCGTTCTACTAATCTTTCCTGAAGGGGTTACATTGTTTTTCTCATTAAACAAGCCCCAAGGAGGTTAGATGTTCTGAAATGCTTTAAGAATTTTTTCACATAACCCCAGTAGGTTGCTCTTTTCAATAAAAAGTGAGCTATAACTGAAATTCGAGGGCGATCAGTAGAAGCTAACTTGGCTTCCCTGTCGTACCAGAGTAGAGTTTAGGGCTTTTAACCTTATAACCTCTCTCTCTCCTCTCTCTCTCTCTCTCTCTCGCATCTCTCCCTTTCTCTCGTCTCTATCTCTACATCACTGAACTTCTCCTAACCTCACTCTCCCCTCTCTCTTCATACCTCATCCATCTCTCAATCCTTCTGATGGTGTATCGTAATCTTACTCAATGCCTATGCGTCTCCTCACTCTCTCCTACCCTCTCTCCATCTCGTCATCCCTCTATCCTCTCTCTACTCACTCTCTCTCTCCATCTTTCTCTCTCTGCTCTCTCTCTCATCTCTCCTACTCTCTCTCTCTCTCTCATATTGACTTTTTACTAAATCACTATTGCTCTAAAACAAAAATTGTTTCATTCACACCCCTTATAAAATCGCATTTCAACAGCTAACTGTCTCTTCTAAAGTGTCTAAAAATATACCTCCCTTATTTGAGTAAACCTCGTTTGACACCACTTGCAACACAATCTCATTCTTTATCCGTTCAGCTCTCTCACCTCAGATTTGATCGATATGCATCCATTCTTCACATGTAACCCTACTTGTTACAAGAATACTTATATTACTAACTTCTCTTTAATTTATTCATAGTTCCCTTCGTCTTTACAAACATTGCAATTACAGCTATAGTACAACCAAACCTGGAACATACGTGCCCTTGATATTTCAGATCTCAGATACCGCCCGAATAGTCTATTCCGTTACTCTGCTGGAGATTTTAAATAAGACTACTGGCCGCTTTAACTCCACCACAATCACTGATATACTATATACACTATAACCATACTACCTGAGCTACTACTACTATCTAGACTATACCGTCGCTGGTGTACTGACTTATATCTGTGATAAAGCTGGCTTAGTCCCCAATCACCTAATCATCACATAAGCCTCCACTCAAACACGTATAACCCAATCAGTCACTAATCTTAAACACTACACATACACTACAACTATAATAATATTATTACTATAATCATAACACATCACTCATTAATAATCTTATGTCATATATACTTCGCCATCATATCAATCATACTATATTATACTGATAATATTATTAATAAGAATCAATACAAAAATATATATTTCTAGCATACCATATACATATCATACCACTCATATTAATTAATACTCATTTTCCTATATTTTAAACATCAAATAGTTTATACACTTAATATTAATAATATAAACGGCATAATATACTCATATACATTAAACACGCTCTATAATCTAAAACTTAACTATACGCACACTAAAATATATATATTATAATATAAAAATAATAATACTCACCAACCCTATATATAAAATATTATATAATACTCATCATAATAATCAGAACTACTATACTCACTAATCACTAACGTACTATATAACTACCTATATAAAGTTGGGTATTTTTTTTAGGATATTTAAATGGTTGACAAGTAACTTTGGCGCACCCACGACTGGAAAAATTCTTCATACTCCTGCAGCGTTTTTAAAACACAGAACAACATTTTATTTATCTGGCTACTGACACGCTTATTCCCAACTGAAGTTCACGAAAATGCAAGCGTCTTGGAACATCTGCGTTCTTCTCAGCCATTGGGTCAATAACTGCGCCATTTATAACGGAGTTATTAGTAAGTTTCTTAGAACTGGTGGATAATAATTCCAAATGTGTTAGTATACCACGAATTTTTTTTAATGTTTCATTATTTACTTGAAGTAATATGAACCACATTTAAGAGCTTGATACTGGCACAAGAACTATGTGAGATAGTATCAAACGAAATCTGAAGATTGTTAGAGAGTAAATATAATTTTATTAAAAGGCTTTGGGTATCAAAAACTCGTCCTAAAAAATCCTTGGAAAATTCATCAGAAGAGTACGCATAGATTCAATAATCAAATAATTAGGTTTATTAAATATATTTTCCACGTGTTGTCTAATGATAGGTAGAATACACATAAATCCTCAAAGTTCTTACGGAAAATAAATTGTAACTGTTTTCACAGAAATATCAAAGTATGCAATATAAACAAATTTATACGTTATTTTCATCATTCCATATTATGATCTTTGCTGTTCTATGAAAAGTAAAAAAAAAAAAAAAAAAAAAAAAAAAAAAAATCAAAATCAAAATTAATAAAACATACACTGATTATCTCGAAAGAGCTGAAAAATTAGGAATTGAAAAATACTCCAAAATATTTCGTAAATATATATTTATATATAATATTCATAATTAAAAGTAATTGTTACTGTAGAAAAATTTTAATTTTTAGCCTTTAGCATTCTATAAACTAAGTTTGCGAAATGAAACCTTTCCTTTCCTTTGATTCTGTTTGCTTCTCTTCGTTACTAGAGTTATATATTCAATCCGAATGCAAATATAATTATGAAAACCATCAATCAAAACGGGAAAATTTAAAGAATTGTAACTCCGGCTACAGCTTCATTCAGACCTTCCGGTCTATATATCTAAAGAAAAAAAATAGTAAATTTTACAACTAATCTTAGCTTAATGACTTCCTTGAAAACAATATAAAAATAATTTCAACTGCCCAAAGTTGAGGCAACATTTATAGCTTCAAAAATTGGCAAAGCTAACCATGGAATGAAATATTCATTCGTTAGGAAATAATTCCATATTTTCCAGTTTTTTTTTATCTGAAGAAATGTTTTATATCTATATTTTGTTGTTGCGATGACCTAGTGGCTAATGATTACAACGCATGAGTTCGAACTCTTGACAAGATGGAACATATTTACGTAGCAACATGAAATGAAAAACCATTGGAAAAGTTGAAGACGGTGATGGAAAAGATTTTGTCATCTTGTCGCGGTTTTTCAAAACAAGCGCGATCCTAAACGCTAAATAGAAGATATGTGTAGAGTGGAACCATGCTCTTTGGCATCATACTGGAAGAAAATATTGCTTAGAAAGCAAACGGCAATGTCCTAATATTCCCTCATTTCCTCCACTAGTTTTTTAATGACGTTCAACAATGTAGCTAAGTATGTAGGCGAACTAATAACTTGAAATATGTATGATGCCACTTCAAACATCCGTGATACTACATTTTGTTGGTAAATAATTGTTGGTTCTTTGCTTTGAATGGACAAACATTTCGATAAGTGCTATTATGTATGTACGAGATTAGTATGAGCAACTATTCAGCAATATTTATTGGTTGGACTATCTATTGTATCTAGAAAATGGGGACCAGCCTTATCTATATTTAAGAGACTTACGTTCCTTACACTGATAACAATAACGCCTGTATGGCAGATTTTAACACGCAAGCTTACGTGTAAAAAAAATTTTTACTCTTATTTTGTCATCAATGTTGAGCAGAAAAGATTATCTGAATTAGTTCCATTATATGAAAACAATATATTATTATTTTTTCCTCTTTTTTGCGTCTTTTAACCTTTTCACACTATCTTTATATAAATCAAAGTTTGAATAACTAGATTAAAACACTATTTAATTAAAAATTATTAGGATTTTGATTTTACGTATTGGCATCGGCAGTTGGGAAAAGCGTTAGTAATACTTTAAAAATAATATTGAAACCGGGAATTTATAAGCATTTATAATCTGGCAAATAATTAGGATCTTTTAATTTTATATGTTTATATAATCCCATTTATATAATGTATTAAACCATCTATATAATTCTTAAAATGAAATATTGACACCAAAATGAATAAAAAATATGAATATTGATTTACCAAATGCGTTAATCTTAAATGTAAGTTTAGTTATTTACATTTAAGCATAATTCTGTTCTCCCACAGGGTGCCACTCACACTTGGATTCCTTCCATAATATTTGGAGTGGCATGTCTTCTGGCAGGGATTTCCACAATTTTTCTTCCAGAAACTCGAAACAAGCACTTGTTTGAAACTGTTTTACAGTTGGAAGAAGATGCTTTGATAAAAAAAAATAGGTAAAAAATAGTTATTTTGTTTAATAAAATAATTGGACATTTCCACTAAAAGTCTGTGATTTAGTTTCATGGTGAAGGAAATGTACTTCCTAAAACTTATAATATTAGTCATGAACTTTTATTAAATCTATGGTTACAATTTTCCATAACTATAATAACCTGAAAATTTCAAATTTAAATTGAACTAATATTACAAATATAATTATTAACTTCTTAGGAAAGGCACTGAAAATACCGAAGAAGAAGCAGAAGTTCTTACAGTGAACGAAAAATCAGAATCCAACACTCAGTATCATCATAAAATTTTTCCCATTCCAGGATTTAAATGTATACGGTACGGTAAAATTATGTCATTTATGTATAATTAAAACATCATATTTTACAATATGAAATTATTGATTTTCATCGCCCACTACCCTACATGGTATAATCCTACAACCTTTTCAATCCCATCAAAAACAATTTTCAATAAACTTAGACCTTATTGGTAGTTTCACGACAATTTCATATACCTTTATATTGAACAGGGCACATACTATATTGTAATGGAAGAACTTACACAACCAAGGTAACCTTTCGCATTACGTTGGAAGTAAATTTGTGTTTCATGCAAACAAAATCGATAGGAAACAACATAGGATACTATGACGGGTTGGGGAGGTATAAGTGAACGACAATGGCCTCGGGCGAATGGTGTACTCAGACGAAGCCAAAATTCGAAGCCACAAGCTTTGAATGGGTTGCAGCGCTGCACAATTTGGTACGTGGAGTGTCACTGGGTAGCCGCAAGTCTTATAGAGCATAAACGCTAGTCGAATAGATCTGGCACAGAGTGGCCCACGCTGCATCGCTAATGTTTGTAAACACGAATATTTGAAAGGCAGTCTAAGCTGAACTATATGGGGGGACCCAAGGCAAATGGGAGATCTGTTGCAACAATCACCCACGCACGCACAGATCACGGTAGCAGCAAAATCTATGTGGCTGCGTGCAATGTTGAATGTATGAAGTTAACCAAGGTTCTACTTTATCACTAACCACATCGAAAATGGTCTCGTGTCATCGGTTAATGGTCAAGGTTGCTAGCGCAATGGCCGGTACCATTTTTGGAATTCCCACGAGTGAAGACTTGTTAAAGTCCTAAGACAATTTTCGGTATGACTGTAATCATATATTGACCACCACTCCTAGATAATCCACGCCTGTCGCAACTAACCATGGTGCACAAGGAATTCGTGCGTTACATAAGATACGCTGTACACCATAAAGGAGATTTCAGGAAATTCTTCCTAGATCTTAGATGTGATAAAACCCGAACCTTCTCATGTGAGGTATGTTAACCCCCTCCTTCAACATCTGTGGAACAGTGAGGCTTGCTTTAACCACTCCATTACATGGAGTGAATAAACAGTGACTGAATTGCCCAACACTGGTGCGCGAAATTGTACAAATAATTCCCAATATACCTTTTCAGTACCACTCTCAGCAACAGGATGTACCCCTATACAACCTCGTTTTCAAAATAAGTGTGAGTGTGGGGTCACTGCCAACTACGCCTCAACTTAAATATAAAAAGCGATAACTCTTTTTCTACTTATGAAGAACCCATCCTCGCACAAAAAGGACAACTACTCTTCCTCCAATCCATCTTCTTTGCGATTATTCTCCATTTGATTACCAAACACAGTCAGATGTGCCACTTCAAGTTAACCATCGGCGCAACAATGATAATTCTCTTATTACTAAATGGTGTCCTCCTGCACACAGTGCAATGGGTGCTCGACGAATTTACCTAAGCCTCAACTCAGTGTAGTCCTCCAGAAAAATGGAATCGGGAGATATTGACACTGTAGTCATGGCCAACACCGATCACGTATCGACATGAACCCTCTCTCTAGAGAGAATAATATTACTATGTGTAGTATACCAGTATAAAATCTGTATGGTTTATAAGTAAAGACATGACACCACACACAGAACATCCATAGTGTAGAATCGAATACTGAATGCATCCGTCATTCGAAAACTCACGCCAATGTTCACGGAATTCACGGAGTCTCAACGATATCTGAGATCCAGTACTTTGGACAAACGAAAAGAACAAGGGATGGGATGTAGGACAGTGCCGCATGTAATCTATCCGTGCATGAGATGTGTAAGGGCACACTTTGAGCAAATACATTCTTTAAAAAATGCACGTCCGCAGAACAGAGTTGATGGCCTTGCACGACAATTACCTTTCTATACTCATACTGATAATAAATACCTGGTCTTGAGGCGACGGCTGTTTGTGTATTACCTATGATCGTCTGTGTACCTCCATTAAAGATTCAACGTTTTTGAAAGGGAGTCGTAGTACTAGGTTAAAATTCGACGAAGAGTAAGAATAGTGTGTTGTGAAAATACAATAAATGTGTAAATTACAAAAAAAACATGGCAACGTAAATATTCTGGAATAAAATAAATATGAAAAGACACCCATTACCATTTCAAAAAGATACTATCTTCCGCATGATTGGATAACTAGCACGCATGCCTTCAAAAGTACATCTAAAAACTGCCTCCCAACCTCGTAGAACTACTATAAAGGACAACAGGTTTTATTCGAAAAATATTTGTCACAATAAAAATAATCCTTTATCAACATAGCGATATAACATCCAGAAATTTATTATGTTTTGCTGAAGCTGCTAAAGGTAAAATAATGATTTACTAAAAAACAATAATTAATAAACAATAAAATAATAAAAAATATATATATACTTAGAACAACATTTAGGACAGAAAAAAACACATACATCATAACACGATAAAATATATTAATAATAATACTTAATAATTATAATACTATATATATATATAATATATATACATAAATAACTTAACTCAAATAAATATATCTTATACATTTATATTAAGTATTTACACTTTTTATATTACTATAATATTAAATTATATAAAGAATAAAATTCTATAAATATCATATATTACCCTATATATATATTATTATTATAATTATTTTTAATATTTGTAAGTAATTTTTTAACTTATATTAAATTATTTTACAACTGAATTTTTCTTATATTATTAATATATATAATATATATATTATAGTATATATATATATATTATATATATATTACTCTAATATACATATATAATATATACATGAGATATTTATAATATAATATATAATTAATAATATAATATATATATATATTAATATATATATATTATATGACTATAACTATATATATAATAAGATAATTTAATATAAATTAGATAATATATAATAATATAAGATATTATAATTATAGCTTATATATTATATAAATATCAATATAATATATATTATAAATATATATATATATTTAATATATCCAAATATCAGATATATATTATATACTAATATGATATAATAATATTATATATAATATAGATAGATATATATATATAGACGCAGTCAGCGATAGCGAATATGAATTCAAATATATATATATTTTTTTATTCCGTCATATATTAATACTATTAAGTATTAATAAAGGATGAAAATAACTACTAATAATAATACTATATCATATTAATGAAGTATATAGCTGTTATTATATAAAATATATATCTTGATAGTAATATTTATTATTATAATTATAAATATATAATACTAAATATTTAATGATATATAAATTAAATAATTAAATAAAATTAGTTTTTACAAATATAATTATATAATAATATTATATATATTAATTATATCTAATATATTATATTTGTCATATAATTAACTAAAATTTATAACTAGTAAGATAGTAACTAATAGTAATAGAATTCTTGTATCATAATAATTGGATTAATAGTATATATATATATTATATATTATAAACCATTAATTAATGAGAAGGTAATTAATTTATATATTATTCTACCATACCGTCATATATTCCATCTCATAATTTTAAAATATTGCGGAGTTAAACCCCTATAGGGTAATATGTAATTTGGAAAGGTAAGGTTTCAGTCTTTGCATAGATAAACTTTGTCTATTTTACTTAAGAATCAAATTATCATAATATAATTAGCTATGAAAAAGTAGTAAAAAAAAAATTGTAGCTCTTAAAGTGTCATACTGGTTAGATAAATAAATAATATTTATAAATATATATAATATATTATTTAAGAATATTGAAATATAATTATAATATATAAATAATAATAAATACAGAAATAAATAAAATATAAATATGAAGGTGATTAATGACTTGCAATAAAATAATTATTCGTTAATATAAATTATATATATATATAGAGATAAGTAATTATAAAAAAAATAATTATTTAATTTTCTCAGGTATATAATCGGTAAAAAATACTTGAATATAACAAGGCTAATTAGTATAATATAAGAATCCTTTATTTATGTTTTATATAATATCTTATTTATATTATTTCTATTTTGAAATTTAATATATTGTTTTATAAAATATATCTATTTACTAAATATAATTTTTATAAATTATTTAGTTGTAGTATGTTCCTCAGAATGTAGGGAACTATAGAATAATTTATATGAATAATATATATGATTAATATCATTTGTTTCTATATATTTAGTAATATTTATATTATTTAGTATATAATAATTCATATTTTTATTTATATATAATCACCTAAGTTTTTAATTTACATACAAAACAATCTAGAAAGTAGTATATTATTTTTTTATATACTTTCCCTGATTAGTATTTTTAATAAAAGATGTTTAAGTTATATATAAAGTAATTTATATATCATTCATCTAATTATAATCTAATTATATTACATCACATTTTTGTACTTTGAATAAAATATAGTAATGTAAATATAGAATATAAGAGATATGATAGAATTATATATAAAAATATCTCTGTTATATCATATAAATATTGATGAAAAATAATGACTTTATCATTTTAAAGCTATTAACTAAATTCTTGATAAAATAACATAAATAATGAATATTAAGCTATAAAATATAATGAATCAAAAATAATAGGATAAGAAAAATAAATAATATAGATAAGGTATTAATATTATATGATATTAAAATAATAATTTAACCAGTAAAATTACTCACGTATAAGAAAAAATGAATATTAAAATAATAAAAATTAAAAATACATTATTACCAGACTATTCCTTTCTCTTTTAGTCAATATATTACTCTGTTCATCCAGACTTTGAACTTACTCCCACTACAGAAATGTAATGTATTTAAAATTTACTTGTATCTACTAATTAAAGTTTCCGAATCTCACTGATAGCTATTACATCCAATACTATTTTGTCAGTTTTTTTATGGTAACTGGCGTGAACCACCGTACGAATATATTTTTATTAAACACATAATCCATAAACCCTATCGAAGCAATTGTGAGCGGCACTCAGCTCATCAAAGAAACAGTCTAAAAGATATCCTAAAGTGCTCGGTGAAAGCTTCAATTAGTATTTATGATGAGAGGCCTTTTATATCTTCCAAAATGGACTTATATTCCCAATTCTAATTACATAAACGCACTGTATTTCATATTTCAATTTATAAATTTATTCAACACTAATCTCATGTATTAATGGAAAGTATTGGGGTTGTTATGTAACCTTTTACCATAAAACTTATTTCAACCTATATGATTTATCCCAATTATATTTTTGTTACTTATTATTTACAAATTTGTTATGTTTTAAAAAAAGAGGTCTATTATTTTTCAATTCCCCCTTCAATCAATATATTAAATTGTAGTATAACACCCTTCATATCCGTTGTTGTAAATCTAAAGAGGACTTTAACACAGGATAGCTTGCAGTTTGAGAAAGTTAATTTTCCCAAATTATGTTTGATATAGTATTATTGAATATAATGAATTTGTTTTATATTGATGATAAGTGCATGAATTCATTATTTTTTATGGTGAATTAATTATATTATTTATCCTAATTGGTACTGAAAATTCGAAATAGTTGTATCCCGTTCTGCCAGATACATTATATATAACCGTGCTAAATATAAACAATATCAATTTCTTAACTCACGTTACCTATATAGACTCCTCTAATGTATTATATTAAAATGGGGGCAGGATTCATACCTATTTTATAGATATTAGTAATAGCTCACCAGGATTGAAATGTAGGGACAGAGTCACGGAGTGGATGTCCGAGTGAAGAATTGAATTAGTAGAAGAAAAAGGTTTTAATTTTGAGTGATTATAGTTCTTTACAAAAATATTGTTAAAGATAACGAAGGTAGAAAATTTTTTTTATAATTAATAAACTTGTGAGCAGGTATATTATGATAAATTAATGTTTTATTTTATTTTGAAGAGGGGGAAACTTATGAGTTTACATATGTCAATAGATGTGTGGCTAACGAAGTGAAATTTTTTTAACGAATTAATCGTTAATTTTCTTGGTAAGAATGTATTTATAAATATTTATTACCGTGAGTAATTATTAGTTTAAAGTAGACAAGTATTTATTATATAATTAATTTGATAACTTATCGTATTCATCATAATTCATTCTATAGTATCCTAAATGCTATAATAATATTCTCCAAAGATTTGTGATGATAACACGCCCAGTTTTGTGTTTTATGAGAATAAAGAGTAATAGAATAAATTACATTATTATAAATTTAATAGTGAACTTCACAATAATGTTTAGTGTGTGGGTTTCCTATAAACTGATGTAACTTGGGAGTTTTCTCCTATGTACATATGTGTACATAAATATATCTAAAAAAAAATGGTACATTTAATAAGTGTATGTCATTAATATGGCTGATTTCTATAAAGTAAATCATCCACCCTTTGACATATTAATAGTAACATACTAGTTTTGAATATCATCATATATAACCTACAATGACATTAATCATTTTCAATATTCAATATAATAGTATTTCAAACTAAACACTATCAAGGTCTCCCCATGGGCACTTTCACTGATCACCCTGACACACCAATAAATGCAAATAATTTTTTAATTATGTGAGTTCTTTGATAAAAAACACTTATCATTACTCAATCATCCACTATACTATTTGACATATTTATGAGAAGATCTAATGAATGGAATGATATAGTCTTTGTTGCGCATTGCCCCTGAACTAAGAACCCCAATGCGCATTATGGAGCACATAAGAAACAATTATTACAATTCCACAGCCATTAAACAAATTTGAACTTAGAATAGCTATCATAAAACTCAAACAATCAAATTTAACCATTATATATATTTGGTTAATTATATTTAGTACACATTATAGGAGAAAATTCTTACAAGTTTACTACACTCAGTTTACAGGAAACCCCACAATGATATTAGGACTCCTAATGAGTGTAATTGGCTCCGTTCTCTATGTCCCATATTTATTAAACACATTAAACTAGGGGCGTGTTTTATCCACCTGGGCCAACAAATCTTCTCAGTTAAGAGCCAAGATTATCTAGGATACTCAGCAAGTCCCCGGACAAGAGCTTTGGGGAAAATCAAGAGACGAGTTACAAATATATCGAGGCAAATAATATACTTCCCATGCTTAAAGGCTTACCATGACGGACCGAAAAAATATACTTCAATTTAGCCCCTACACACAAGAGGTAAAAAAATTTCTTAGGATTCTAGTCAGTGCACACGGCCAGCACTTTGAATTCACTAAAAAAACTATTAAGGTCGCGGCCCCCTCTCCCAATAAAAGAAAACATGATCCTCTATCACTTACCATCTCAACATAAAGAAATAGTTTGAATAATATATAAAATTTCATATACCGGTTATCAACGTACATGCCAGTATTATAGGAGCAAATCACCAAGTTTTAATAAAACACCTGGGTTTATCACAGTACAATACTCACATCGAATACTATTAAATCTTCACTCCGACTTACTACTGTAATTTCAATTACCGGAATGAGTTAAAATTGAGACCTCTTAGCATAGTTTCTGGATAAGTGTAGGTCGTAAACGAAACTTGTTTCTTCTTGATATTCCAAGAGTAGCTAAAAGACATTCACAAGAAAATTATCCTTAACAGACCTTCAACGCATGCAAAACCTAGCTTTAACCAGCATGAATCGTTAATTAGATCGACTACAGTTAGGAAAAAAATAGTACAAGATCATAGTGTATTTTATCATTATTAAAAATAGATTGTGAGTGGTATAATTGATTTATGGTACGTAATTATCAGAAGCCAACTTTTATTTGACACTGTATATGAATTACTCCTGCAAAACCAGATCTATTAAAAATTAGATTCTTTTAAAAACTATTTACATTAATAATTACTAATCACTTAGTAGAACACCAGGACGCTAAAGTATTAATTAAGATCAATACTCAATGAACTGGAAATACATTACTGAATATCTCAAATTGTTACCCATGGTCAGAGAACGATATGAATCCTAAATATCACGGATATATTAAATAATATATATATAATATAATAATATAATTATAATATAATTAATATATAATATATATATAAAAATATAATATATATAAATTAATAAATAAATAATTAATATAAAATATATATATATATATCATCTTAGAATAAATGATATTATTAATAATATTTTATTATTTAATTTATTAATATATATTATATAAATTAATATGGAACAACAGAGAAGTAACTATTTCAGTGATGATACACAAACATCAACCTATAACACACACAACACTAAACTACAACTCACAATTTAAAAAATAAAAAAAAAAATCCTACATCAATTTATTAATAATTTAATATATTAAAATTAATATATAATAAAATATATATATATATAGATATAATTAATATAATATAATATTTATTTAATAAATAATTATAATTATATTAATATATCTGATACTCGTGGGACTTGGAGAGAAACATTTCAGCATTCAGATACACTTAACAAATGAACGAAACATTACCCCACAAGCATTTGATTCATTTATATAAATCAATTTTGGGACGGAAGATTGAGCTCAATTATTATGGATAACATGATAGATTTTCAATTAAAATCTCCGGAAGGGAGCAGAAATCTCAATTATGCTGTGTATGTATCCAAAATTTTAAGTCGAATGTTTTAGCATAATCTGCTGGTAAAGAGCAAATGAGGATTACATAATCAAAACTTAACTCCTTATTACCTTACTATGCGTATATTAAATACTCGTCTAAAATTACGGCAACATATCTAAAAGAAAACAATATTTATAGAAAAAATCTGTAATATAATCTCAAATAAGAACAATTTAATCGTCATAAAAATTCACCCCTTCGTTTTTTGGATGACTATGCCTTTGGCACATGTGTTTAAACACGTACACTATTAACTACTGAAGATTATAGGATAGTGATCTCGTGTACATGTCGGATGCTATGTTAAGATACTTAGCATTTAATTGTGTGGTATTGGGAAAAGGTGGATATAATTGATCTCTGGGAAGAGCAGTGAGCTTACTCACGAGTAAAATCAATTTAATTGGTTTTCCTTATTAAGGAGACAGACTACTCAACTTCTTGAATACGACGATCTTTTAAAGTCATTATATTAAAAAAAAAAGGGGATGTTTCAGAAACTGAGAAAAAAATTATCTTTGTATTTTGATCCATTCAATTCTCTTGAGAACTTTGTCAGTTTGACACTATATAAAAAATGGAGAAGAAAAAAATGGAACATTTTTAGAATTATATTGTAAGAAATTTATTTTGTATTTATTCATTGTTATAAATTATTTTACATAGTATATTGTTGGGAATTTTTAATATAATATTTATTTTTTATTGTAGAGATGGTAGATGTATTTGTTGTAAAAAATTTATGCAAAATTTTAACATGTATGTTTTAGGGAAAATTTATATTTACTTTTTTTAAAAATATTTCTTAAAGAATAGAAATCAAAATTCATAATTAAATTGGATAAAAATAAATTTTGGGATAAATACATATGGTATTGATTTAGTTAATTTTGTAATATATATTTAAATTTAGTTTTACGATTTATTCTTTTTTTTTATATTTTTTCCGACTATTTATAGGACGTGGTGATGCAAAGTTTCTGAGGAATGAATGCAAGTTTGTAAAAAATACCATTTACAACTAAATGGATTTAATGATTATAGAGGTTGGTCTTATAGAGATGGATAACTCATACTTACATTAATTAAGATTTGAGGACAAATGGAGGTACAAGGACCTCTATTGATTAGGTCCCGAATGGATGACAGTTAACTTAAACAGGATTATTCAATTTTAGGTAGGCTTCTGAAAGATCGGCCGAGAAAATGCGGGTTAAGGCGGCTATTGCTTTAACGTCGGGACGTATCACATCTCCCTTATTTAATGTGTATCTGCCCACCTTAGACTTGAATAAAGAATACGTAATTTACAAGTAACTTTGATATTTATTTATATATCATTGCTAGAATTTGTTTTTTTTAAATATAATTGTTATTGATTAATAATATTATGGTATTTTGACGAAATTCATTATTTATTGTTTCATATTATCATTAATCAAAAATATACTCGTTTGTTAATAACTTTATTTAATGTTTCTCTTATCTTTTTGAGATTTTAAATATATATAAATGAATATATAATTAAAAAATAGAAATATTAAATTAAGTATATAAGGATAAGTTATTTTTAATACAATTTAATTTAGCAATAATTATTAATATAATATTATAATAATAATGATATTATACACACAAACAAACAATTAAAAATAAATCAAAAACTTAAACAAAATGGAAAAACAGGACATTAAAAAATTAAAAAAGAAAAATAAATAATAATTAATTAATAAAATGAGAGAAAGAATAAAACATCGCGAGTATAAATAAAATAAAATCAATACAATATTAAAAATTCAAATTAATATAATAATATAAAAATTAATATTTAATAATAAAAAAATAAAATATTAAATTAAAATAATAAAGATAATAATTTTAATTAGTTCAATACAAATAATTATATACATAAAAATAAAAAAATAAATAAACAGAACTAAAAAAAATAAGAATATAAACTTAAAAAAAAATAATAAAAAAATAATAATAAAAAATAATAAATATAAAATAATGACAATAATACATTACTAACAGAGACAAAAAGAATGTTACAATCGTTTCCAAGATGGCCCCACATCAGTGGAGAGTGGAAAGAAATCACCAGGCACTGGAACCTTTGTTATAAAATCACTATAAATATATTTAAATATATGGATGTTTTCTCTGTGTTTTTAAGGTTGCTACATAATTAAAATTTAAAATAAATATATTGATAATTGTATATTTATAGCGGCAAATCATTATTTAAATCAATAATCTTGTCTTCAATCATCGATATTAATGTGCACCATGTAGAATCTAAACCACAGGTGTCCCAATATATTATTAATAAATATCTTATTATATATTAGGTGTTTCTTAGTTTTCAAAGTTTTGGTAGAAAAATAGTTGCTACTATTTATATATATAATTTACTCATGTAATTATATTATATATTAATTAATTAATATATTTTTATTATGAATAATATATAATATTATATATTCATTATCAGTTAAAGAGATAGCAGATCAGATTCTAGAAATATCGCCATGAAATGGAATTGTAATTAGGTCTTACCTTTATACCTTAGTGTTACCAATAGAAAAAAGTCACCTTTTTAATATTGTCAAGTAGTAAAACGTTTCAGATCGGAAAATTTGTGTGGATGAAAGAGATTGCCTCGGGTATTGAAAAGATTTGGGAATCTTAAAAGGATTAATATGATGGAGAAAAGCACATAATTATTAAATATATTATTAACTATATTAATTATATTATTAATTATTATTATTATAATATTATAATATATACTATAAGTAATTATATATATTATTATATTAATTGCAATAATAATAATTGTAATCTATTAGTTGATTAGTTATTAAAATTATAGTTATTATATAATTAGTATATAAAAGATAATTAAATATATTAAGTCTTTTATCTCAAGTTAGTAATACTAATATAGGGATTTTATCCATAAAGTAAATAGATTTATTAAAATATTTATATATTTTATTTACTAAAGATTAGTTATATTTTAGAATATATACATATATTATCTTATATATCCATAGTTTATTAGACTTGGGAAGTAATCCCCTTTGCTCACTCCTATTATGTCGCTATAACTGTAGTCGACACTCGGACACCAGCTGTTCGAGGATTATGTCATTGTTAGCTCTTTACACTTACAAGACCATCTCCTCTCTTCCTCACGCAATGGAATTCGAATCAATCACTTTTTGGTATCCTAGATCTCACTTGCTTCTGCCCCTGAATCGAAGAAAGCGTCTCGTAAATTCGCTCTCATCATCCTCATCGGTCTCTCTCTCTCTCTCTCACCCTCTCTCTCCCTCCTCCCTCCTTCTCCCTCTCTCTCTCTCTCTCTCTCTCTCTCTCGTCTTAGTTTAGCATCTTTTAATTCAGATGGTCTATCATTCTCCCCTAAATATCCAATGCATCAATACTTTCTCTTTCTACTTTCTCTTCATCTTGGTCTTCTTTTCTCTTCACCTTCGCCTCGAATTCACTCACACTTTTCTCTTTTTCTGTCTCGTTGTGTTCTTCTACAATCTCTCTCTCTCTTTTATACCACACAATCTTATACTATTTTTCCTATTCTTATTTAAAATATGCATGCTATTTCAGTAATGAAACCAATATCTCTAAAACACACACATAACCAATTCTACCCCTTTCTATCTCTCTAATGTTTAACACATCTACTTCTTTCAAAACCCTTCTAAAAATCTACCACATAAGTAACCCGCGGAATCTTTGTTATCAATAAATGTGATAGCGCTCTTCTGGGTATAAATTTGTACTGATTCACTTCGCACTACTTGTTATGATGAACTTTAATTACTAATATTTTAATCTATTCTCCAATCTTTATTCAACGTTTGTATAGGGTATATTATCTCTCTACTCCCTTATCTTATACTTTTTCTTTGCTAATAATAATAATCTTCCTTATAAACTTATTTGTTTCTGTAATTTTGAATTGCTTTTTTTTAAATAAATTATTTTCTAAAAAGCTGAATTTAATAATAATAATATTATAATATAATAAAATATAAATATATAAGATAAATAAAATAATAATAAAAAAAAAAATAAAATAAAAAAATAATATATGTGAATAATTATCTTCAACTTCTCTTTGAAGCTTTATACTTAGACTAAGAATGCTTATGTTGTCAGCAGTCGAAACAGTAAAACAGCGCCGAAAGAGATGGGAAAGTTGGGAGGTACATTTGAGAGGGAGATATACTTTATTGAGAGATATATACTCTCACCTGAGTATGCAAACATTAGAGCTGGGTCGAAAAAGATGAGATAGTTGGCAAGTTCATTTGAGAAGGAGATACACAAAAGTTCAGTTTTTAAAGAGTTATATTTTATTAGGTTGAGGTTACCATTCTGGGAAATCTTCTCCTGGTAAGTCAGAATTGAATAGAAAAGCTGAAAATGAGAAGCAACACTAGATGCAAAAGAAGGAGCAGATTTGAAATGAGTAGAGTTGAGTTAACGGTATAAAAAAAAGAGTTAGAAGAGCTGATAAGGAGATCATTAACGAAAAGAAGGAATAGTATAGAAAATAAAACAGAACCTTAAATAAGACCACAATATACAGGAAAGGAAAATATAATCTCTCCATTAACAATTGCCTTTATGGAGCGATTTGAGAGAAAAATAGACCTGAATCATCAAAGTGAAGGGATAAACACAAATAAAAGAATCTTGGGGAGCAGCATTGACTACCATACCTTATCAAAAGCCCTGGATATGTCAAGCTAAGCCATGCAAGATTCGTCATAATCCTCAAGTTTAGAGCACCATAGATCAGTTAGAAATGAAAGTATAACAGCAGTTAACCTTTGACTTTGAAACTTATGTTGATGATCAGAGAAAACTGAACAAAACTCCAAAAAGCCAAGTTGTGCGTATGAGGGTGTGCATGTATGTGTGTGTTTGTGTGTGTGTATGTGTGTGTGTATGTGTGTGTGAAGGGATGTATATTGCGCGATTGAATACATAGAGAAGATAATAAAAAAAATTAAGAAAGTAGAGAAAAAAAGAGAAAAAAAACAAGTTTAAAAACACAGTCCCCCGGACTTGGGGGGGGGGGGGAAGTCAAATAGACCATTTGCCTTCCTAACGTTCATAAATTTTAGCATCCCATGTACCCAAACATATGTGATCTTAGGTAAAGACACGGAAGATCAGAGGGGAAAAGAAGCTAGATTAAACATGCTACTCTCCTAGGGTGGAATTAGTAGAAAAATGGCTGATGAAGAGGATTAGCAATAGATACATCTGAACAAATAAGAGAGGGAAAAGGCAGATTTACAGAAGTCTATGGGTAAAACTTTTGTCAAGAGGGGAGAAATTTTTTTCAGAGGGAAAACCAAGTAGGCCATAAAATTTCTACAACTAATTTCCCTGGGAAAATTCTGAGCTGAATGAAAAGTAGTCTCTAACCACCTGAATAGCACATGTGCAAGTACGATCGAGTCATGAATTTTGAGACTTGATGGGAGAATGTTTAAATGAAAGCAGAAAGAACTTGATCTTCCCTACTCTCTCTCTCTCTCTCTCTCTCAGTATATATATATATACGTACTATATTATACTATAGTATATATCAGTGTATGGCGAAATTACACCGGGCAACTTTTGGATTTCGGATCGAATCCGATCGGGCGGTGTTTGAAAATGTCTTGAATCCGAATCCGAATCCTAATCCAAGCACCTTTGGATCGAATCCGAATCCGCAATCCGGAATCGTGTATGTTTAAAAATTCTCGAATCCGAATCCGAATCCGAATCCATGGTAAAAAGCGTTGAATGCCGTAACATGCACAGAAATGAAATAGTAATAAACATTATTAACATGGAAATAAATATTGTATATCAACAGCTTTGTAAAAAATCGCGAAAAATGACACAAAATAATAAATGTGATCAATATAGTATCTCATAAATATTTGAAGAAGGAAATTTTTGTTTTGGTTCGTTGTTTTTTAATTTTGTAAAAAAAACTTGACCAAGGATTCGAATCCGCAAGGATTCGGCATTCGAAATCCGAGATTCGGAAATCCTTCCCAAAGTTTTTGTCACCGACCACGAAAAATTAAAAAACCCATACCAACCAAAATATGAACCATCTTCACCCCCTTCTTCAAAATATTTATAGGAGAGATATATAAATAAATTATTGTTTTCATTTTTCATTTTTTTACTGCCTGATATGCATATCCCAAAGGCTTCTTCCATGTAATGAATTTATATAGTACCTTATATATATTATTATTATATACTAATATAATATATATATACTATAAGATACTAATATATAATATATATTAATATATATACTATATCATATAGTATATATATTATATATGATATTATATATATTACTATAATATATTACTAATACTGATATAATAATATATTTTGCGGTTCATTAATTGCGTCTAAACTTACAACTTTTGGTTAAAACCCTACAACTCCATATCTCAACAAAACTACAACGGTAGAAACAAGGGAAAAGGAGCGGGAAATACATTGTGTGGAATCCTTGGGGTAACATTTAGTGCTGAAAAAGTTAAAAGAAAGAATAAATAAATAATAAATAAAAATAAAAATCAGTATTTTTTAAAAATAAAAGCTAGCAATGATCCGAAAAGAATACTTTTTGGAATCACCTGCTGCGGCCCTTTAGTTAGGCAAAATGTAAAAAAAAATAAATAACATAAATAATAAAATAAATAAATTGACTATTCTTTTCGCGCATTAGTGAGCAAGGGACATCTAGCACAAGTATATATATATTAGTGTGTAAAGGTATTACCCGGCACCAGATGTAGGGGTCGAGGGACCGACGGCGAACACAGGGGGCCGCTTCCATACCCGTAGGGACAGGGCCGGAAAGGCAACCCCCGCGATACCCCAACATCCCAACGAGCGGGCGGTTCCGGAGACCCTCCCCCGGAGGGGGGCGATCCATTAGTCCGTACCCCGTAGTTTCCCTGGTAAGGCCGGAGGGGAGCGTTCCGACTCCTGCAATCGGTTACGGTATAGTACCCTTGGGGTATCTCTTTAGCGTATAAAAAAGAAGCAAAAAGTTCTATTAGAAAGTCTATTTATGTTTAACGAGTAACAAGAAAAGGTCTCTAAATGGCTCTTAAACAATGCTTATTATTCATGAACAATTAATTTGTATTTTATTTGTATATTTTTCACCATTATCTATGTCAAAATCCTGTACCAGGACTTCCAAAAAATGGTATCCTTTTCGCTGCTAGCTATTGAGTTTTTTGGACGATATATATATATGATCACTAATATACTATTATATATATATAAATATTATATAAATATATATAATATATATATATATCACGAGATAAATACTATACATATTACATATATACTTACGCTACCCGGGTTACTATGTATACAAGAACAGCCCGATATTATTTTTTTTTTTTTTTTGTTTCTTTTTTTTTACAGTTTTCGCACTTAAAATTTTACCCGGATTCCAACCAAATGTATTGCCTTTTCCCCCTGTAAGCTATTACTATATGTAGTTTTCGAAATGATGAAGTTGTAGGGTTTAAACCAAGTAGCACCCATATATAGGTATATAGATATATATTATATCTATACTTAGTATAATAATACCTATATCATATGTATATATATATATTACTATATATATATATATTAATAATATATATATAAATATAATATATATCGGGCGTTTTCCTCCATAGGTGCTACGGGTGTGGGCGCCGCCAGCACCCTGAAGTTAAAGCTAATAGTTGTTTTTTGAATTTACACGCTTTAGATATAAGGGGGCACCAATACTGTTCAAAGCGATAAAGAGACAGATGGTAAGAATTACTACTACCCCCCCTTGTTCACAACTACCGCCGCACGCGTGCTACGCTATCACCGATATCAAGGTAAATACTCTGCCTACAAATCGGGGCAATAAATAAGCCAAGAACCGCGCATGCCTCCCTTAAACTTCCCAGCTCAGCACCAATAGCATCCACGTAGGCTTAGACTTCTTTCAAACACCGTCCTACAGTACGGGTTTACGCGTACATCAGAAAGGCGACGCACGCCGATCCTTTTCAGGTGTCAGGCGCGCCGCTAAACAATGTCCCTCGTTGAAAATAAAAAACCTTTTTTTTTTTTTCGCCTTATATCTCGTGACGATCCGTCACTGTTGTCAATTCAAATCACGCTTTTCTGCAACAACACAGCAGCTCTCGTTTCTATGTCCTTCAGCATACTTTAATTATTTGTGCCGCTTAAAGTATGCACGATGGATCTTTTGAACAGAGACATTCTGTTCTAATTTATATTTTTTAATGTGGTCTTCTAATATATTATTAGTATATTTATATATATATACTAGATAGTACTATTATATATATATATATAATATATCATATATATATATATATATATATTATATATAGTACTACTATATATATATATCTATATATTATATCACACCCTATATCGCTCATATTTGGATATACTGATTATATATTATATATATATATGATATACTATTCTACGTACCTATATATATATATTATATATACTATATATATTATATATAATATATACTATATATATATATATATACCTATATAGTACTATATATATATACTTATGATTATATATATAGCACAGCCCTCTAGACAGAGCCACAATCCACTATCTTCAAAAAAACCATACAACAGCTAGCCCGGGAAAAGGAATACATGGGGGAAGTACTGGCAAAATGTAAAATTCAGGATCTGTAAAAAGAAAAATAAAAACAAAATAAAACAAATTATACAAAATTAAAATAAATCATTAGTCTTTCGGAAAGTGACCCAAAAGCTACCAGGAAAATAAGATACATTCTTTTGAAAATCGAAGAGAATTTCACAAGATTGTGGAAAATGAAAACAATGCTAAAATAAAAAAAAATAAAATAAAAATGAATACAAAATTGGCTATTTTTTTTTTTTTTGGGGGGGGTGCTGGGACACAGTACTATTATACTACTCTATTATACTATATAGGGTAGCTATATTATAATATATATATATATTATATATATATATAATCACCCCTCCTATATTAATATATATATATATATATATATATATATATATATATATAATATATATATATATATATATTATCAGTATAGTATATATATATATCAAATATATACTTATTTGCGTACAAGGTATTACAGCGGGCAATGATGGGGTGTCCCGGAGGCCGACGGGACAACAGGGGGACGTTTTCCATACCCCGTAGGGGAGGGCGGGGGAAAAACCCCAGGCCGACACCCCAACAGACCAAAGAGGCGGGGGTGCTGGAGACCCCCCGGAGGGGTGCGGGAATTAGTCCTAGCCCCCGTAGTTCCCCGAAAGGCGAGAGACCGGACTCCTGCCATCAGGTGCGGGGTATACCCTTGGGGTGTTCTTTCAGTAAAAGAAAAAAAAGCAAAATTTTGATAGAAAGTCTATCTTATATTTAATTCGAGTAAACCAATAAAGAGGGTTCTCCAAATAGGCTGATCCTAATCATCATTATATAAATTATTAACAATAATTTTTTTTTTTTCATTCCTTTTTTTTTACATTTTTGCCCTATCCTAGAAAATTTTTACAGGATTTCCAAAAATTTTTCCTTTTCGCTGTAAGCATTGTAGTTTTTGAAGAATTATTATATCATATATTTTTTTTTTTATACCATTTTCCGCACTAAAATTGGAGCCAGCATATCCTTAGCCAATGTATTCCCTTTTGCGACGTGCACCGTATAGTAAGTTTTTGGAGATATGAGTTGTTGGCTTTTAACCAAATTTCACCGAGTATATATATATATATATTATACTATATAATATATATATATATATATATAAATATAAATATACTATAATTAGATATATAATATATACTATATACTATAGTCATATATAATTAGATATAGTCAGCATCTGCATTGTGCCGTCATATCGTACCTTAAAAACTATTAATGCCTTACAGAAAACGGATGACATAATAAGTAAATATTGTTTAGTGCCTGGGAAAAAAAAAATATGTGGAATAAAATAAATAGCTCAGCCGAAAAGGAACACATTGTTTGGAATCCTGGTAACAAATTCTAAGAAAATGTAAAACAAATAAAAAAAAATTAAACAAAAAATTATTTGTTAATCATTATGAGGGTATGTTACTACTAGAGACCTTTTATTGGGTTTTCGTTAAAATAATAAAAGTAGACTTCATTAAAATTTTGCTTTTTTTTTTTACCTAAAGAATTGACCCAAGGGTATACCGCCCGGATGGCAGAGTCCGGGTCTTCGGCCTTCCGGGCGAAGCTACCGGTTTGTAGGTTTTTTCCCCCCTCCGGGGAGGGTCTCCGGAACCCCGCTCTTTTGTATTTGGGTGTCGCGGTGGACTATTTCCCCCATCCCCTACGGGGTATCTATGAAACATCCCCTTGTCCCCGTTCGGCTCGGGAGCCCTAGGGTGCCGGATAATAGCAAAATTCAATAAGACAAGTCTATTTATTTCAACGAGGAACGTATAAAAATTCTCTAAATCAGCCTTTAATCATATTAACTATAATCATAAAAACAATAAAATTTTTTATTTTTATTTTTTTTACATTTTCCAATGGGGAAATTTTACATGGGATTCCAAAAATGTTTCCTTTTCGCTGTAGCTATTGTAGGTTTTTGAGATTTCTTTTTTTTTTTTGTTTTTTTTTACATTTCAGGCACTAGCATGAGTCAAATGATAACACAGAATGTATTCGCTTTCTACTTGGGAAGCACATTAATAGTTTTTTAAGATACATATGGACGACAATCGGGGTCCAGGGGCAATATTATATATATATATATATATATATATCATATAATAATATATAATTATATATATATATATATACATATATTATATATATATATATATATATATATATATACATACTAGTATATATATAATATTATATATATATAATTATATAAGCATAGGGGGACACTATTTTATTAAAAAAACTCAAAGAATTAAATAAATTAAATATACTATGAACTCATTACCAATACTTTACTCTTACGTCCCGGTCCCATTCGCCAAATCCGAAAAGTAATTTATTTAACATTTGCTATTTTGTCAACGTTGATGGGTACCATTAATTTGATAGAAATAGGCCTTTTGATTGGGCTCTTTAAAGCACTCTTTGTGGATTGGCCCCCTGAAATGAGTTGCTGCAATTTGTTCTGTTTTCGTTGTTTTTTTTTTTAATGATTTTTAACATTCTGTTTAAACAAGAAATAGACTCGGATGTCCCGAACCAGGATTCGCGAATCAAAGCTCTGAATCCGGAATCCGTGTGTGCTAATAATGTTTCGAATCAGAATCCGAGAATCGATCCGAGCACCTTCGGATTTCGAATCCGAATCCGAATCCGTGATGTGTGGATAGGTTGGACAGCTCCGACAATCCGAAGTCCGAATCCAGCACCTATCTGATTCGAATTCCGCAAGAAGTCCGGTTCGGAGCGCCCATCCACTGATAGTTATATATATCGTATATATACCTTTATACACTACTATATATTATACATATGATATCATATATTGTAGCCCATAATATTTTTTATCTACTTATGTATATATACTAATTAAATATATATAGGTAATACTATACTGATATCTACGCCTAATATCACGCCTCATCCTATCGATAGTCGGGGAGTATATTGATCACGGCCTGCTACCTACTACCTATATTGATTATATACGAGAGGACGGACAGAAGGAGGAGCCAGGAGAGAGCAGAGAGAGCACGAGTAGTAAAAAGTTACGTTATTTTGTGCCCTGATTTACTCATTACAGTATCATATACCATATATATATAGATTATATATATATATACATATATTAGTATAAATATTATCAGTATGTTATATTAAGAATGATGCAACTCATGCACTAGCTATATATCTACTATAGTATACTTATATATACGTATAATATATATAATTTATAATATATACTATAATATATATATGATATATATATTTCTATTGGATTGCAATATCCGGGTTAAAACCTTTTGTTTTGATTTAATTGAAATATTAGCCTTTTTAATGTTGTAACGTCAATTCCTCAGAATTGAAAATGTTTTAAATTAGTTAAAATATTGAAGGATTGTTTAATTCTGGTTGAAAATAAAAATGAGATGAAGGCAATTCATATTATTCACTATATTGATTCATTATTTTATTATTATTGATTTTATCTATACTTATATATTTGATTATTACTTATATATGAGTGGGTAGGTAAAGATATAAAGTTATTAGAAATTATGTACTTATTGAATATTAAAATTATTCAAATTAAACTAATAAAAATTTATTCATTATTGGTAAAGCCAGTACAAATTAAGCTAATTATATCAATATTAGTATAATATTATTTTAAATCTAAAATTAATTAACTTATTTATAAATTATACGTTAAATTACGATGATTTATTATCTATTTCCAATCTTATTATCTATTAACTTATGTATTGATTATTAATTCAGCAAGTTATCTATTATTCCCTTTACGAATTCTTATATAAAGACGAAGGAAGTCTTATTTATCATTTAACATATTAAAGTTTTTCAAGAATTTTTTACGTTTATAATATACTTTATTTACTGACAAGGGTGTGTGTCTCCTGAAAGATTGGGCATAGGAAAGATGGATGACAAGCGGGCAGCGAAATGATTTTCTGGGTTGGCGAGCCTGAAAGGTTGTGAGATGATCGGGAATATCTTTTAAAGAGTGGTGTAAACGTATCCGGGCAGTCGGAAGTACCGAAATACGTCGCCGGAATAAACTTTAACTATATGGACTGGGAGTCGGAAACACGCCGGAGCGGAACGCCGGCCCAAGGCCGGAAAGGCCCGGCAGCAAAGGAGGCCTCTCGGCAAGACGGCCAGAACAACATATTACCTAGGCTCCCGCAAAGTGTACGGAGAAGCAGTAATAGATGGCAAAATTCAATAACTGAAAAATGATTTATAAAAATAAATGAACATGGATCGTAATGTACTGATAAAATTAAACACAACTCTTTCCCTAAGGAAAAGAATCTTATAGCCTTACTAGCACTTGAAGACTTACCCACATATATTTGTGTTGCCAAATTCTCTCGAGTCATGAAGTGAAACAATGAATACTGTTGTAATAAAATAAAACAACTTCAAGATGCAGCAAATATTTAGATTTCACGTTCTGTATACAATTTCTTAATAACACTTTTTGATTTATTCAAAGTACGGCCCTTGCGAGTACATTATGTGGAGGGGCGTATTGAATTACTACGCTATAAACCAAATTAATAAGTAATTCACATTGAGATCAATAATTTAATATAAATAATAATACAATAGATAATAATAAAATTAGCAAAGGATAAAATAAAAAGTAAATCGAAATAATAATAATAATAAATGCTAATAATAATGAAAAACAAAAAATAAACGTTAACAATTAATGAATACACAAATTTAGATCAACCAGTAATAATAATAATAGAGTAATAGTCCTAAGAAAAGAATAATAATAATTACATAATAATACATCAAAATAAACAATTGAAAAAATAAAAATAAACAATAAAATAAAAAATTCTGCAATACCAGAACTGGTCTCAAAAATATTGTCACTGCTATCAGCCTTCGTAATGGGATTTAGCCATTTAATCATAATTGAATAATAATTTATAATAAACGATCAAGTTAGATGGAATCAATACAATACCTATACATCAATATATAATAATAATGAATAATAATATAATTAATCAATAATAATAATAATAATATAATAATAATAATAATAAATAATGAATCGAAATGAAATGAATAGATAATACCATACATAAGCTAATAAAAATCCATTCCAATATCTAATTTTCACACCAGTAGCCAAGAGAGTCAGATCGCAAAATCGCTCATCACAATAATAATAATAATAATAAAACTAACATAATAACAAACGATAATAAATAATAATAATAATAATAATAACTCCAACTACTAACTTATATAATACACTAAATCAATCAATAATGAGAATAGATAATAATAATAATAATAAATACAGGAATTCCTCATATCAGCCTTTTCGATTGTTAATGAAAAGCTGTCCTCTTCATTTATATTTCCAAGTTTCTAACATAGGTTGATGTTCATGTACAGTAGTTTGATGCATTCGTTCCTTAAATAAACTCTTGAACAACCAACTTATAGCATGAAAAAACCGGAAGAAGATATATTTATTTTACACTTTTCCCCGACTCGTTGTGGTGCTGGCTAAACTTGAAAGACATCTTCATGGAGACCCTAAATTTTTGTCCATTTACTCGAGTTATCCTATAAAATAATTTTAAAGTCCAAATAGATATTTGGTCTAACAAACAGTGGATTAACTACAGGTAAATTTTAGTTAATGTGGGCTCTCCATAGTTTATTTGCATGTGTAGGGCCCTCCTTCGGGATTTCAAGTTTGATGAAAACTCTCACCATTGCATCGGATCTAATATTTGAAAAGTGTGTTAGAAACTCAATTGCTCAATAGTGTGCACCTCGTCCTCCAGGACCCATGTGCCGTTTTGAAATGTGTCAAGATTTCATGCTGGGACTGTAGCGATGTGATATGCCCTGTCCGACAGACTATTCGTCGTGAAACCAATATATGTCGACGTACAGTCTGACTTCAGGGGGCAGGTTAAATTGGCTACAACAACGTACATGGTGGTGGTTGGTCGAGAAGCATTCTCTTGTGCTAAAGGGAAGATGACAGTTGTTTGGACTTGTATCGGTACATAGTCTGACCTTAATTTTTTGACGTGGTGTCCGTTTAGTTTTGCAGGTGGGAGAGTTCATAAATATTACGAAGGTCACTTCTCGTTCTTATTGAAGTCGTATAGCATATAGAAGTTTTGAAGAAGACATTTATCGAATTCTTGTTCTGATTATATTTTACCTTTCTTTATTAAGATAGGGGATTTCGTAAGGTTTTATAATTAAAGGTTTTACAACCGGAATATTGTGTGCATGATCACAGTATAATTAATTGTCTTCTACCTTAATGCGGCCAAATTTCCTTTCATCAAAAGTTCCAAAGTTGACACATAGGTTTGTATGTCTCTGTAAAACTAACAGCGTTCTTACGATGAGAATTCTCTTGGTATAGTCGAGTGAATAGGACCCATCAGTTCATATTACAGACCACTCATCGAGTCCGGCTTCGTTTGACCATGGCACTATCGCGCTGTTCGCTCAGCACTATTGCAGCCTCCGCGGTTCCACTCAGAAAGTTAATATGGATTTTCTTAATGGCTCTTAAAACTAACACGATCCAGCATTTCACTGCATAGCCTTTTAGTTCCGTTAATATTGTAATATTGTTAAAGGGCATGACAAACGTTCTCCGTTTCGACTTCTATTCGCATGATCAACTGATTGATCTACTCATGATCTATGCTCGCGTGCAACGCTAAAAGGATAGTAGTTAGCGGTCGTTGCTGTCCAGACTCAGATACGATTATGGTATAAAAATTACTGGGGTTAAAGGTCGTTTTGTTGACTGACAGATTTTTGTTTTTCCAGATATGGACACTATATGAAAAGTCTGCACAATGTAGCGTTCATGTGTTGAGCTCACCCCGATATTCAACACAATCCATCGAGTGTTGTAGATATATCGGTTTCTCTTACTAAATTTTAAGACACGGCGTTCTGGGTAAACAAATTACGAATTAAAAGCGGATCTCTCATATCGTTTGTCTGATATGTTTCTGAAGTGGGTGGTAGCGTTACTGACCAAACAGTGAATCATACTTCGGCTTAAGTTATTATATGTTCAATAGTTTTCATAGAGACTGACATTTGTGATAACAAAACATCATACATTCAAGAGAGGCAGATAATAATATTAGTTGTCTCAAGTTTCTAAGTTTCGATAATTGCATAACCGTTTCCATTATTTGAACTTTAATCTATGAACAGAGTTATTTAATGCATATCGGTCGGATTAATTGCTGTTCAGATATTGGGCCAATTTCGTTGTTGTTAACCCTTCCCGCACATAGACTCATTACGAGGTTCTCAAACCGTCAGGATTTTCCTGAGTTTTTGTGTATTTTAGCAATCCAATATATATATGTCCTAAATTATAAAATTCAGTTTCCTTTTTAATGTGTTGTCAGAGAATTCTTGTTGTCTTTATTTCCATAAAGCGATTCTGTTAATGTGTATTTTTGTTGTTGTTAGGTTTTAGGTAAAAAGTTATGATTTTAAATTTGGTTGTATCGATTAAGCGTAGTTTGGACAGTTTTCCTTTTTCATAACAATCAGATTTATTCATTACCTATAACTAACTCCACCACCGTACGAGGCATCTCATCGTCAACCCACCTGATAATCGTGCGTCTGTCATAGATTGAAACTGATGGTGTTCCCTATTACCGAGCTACTTTACACAAGAATCATATTCTTCTTAAAAATCCTTTAGTTTACAGCAGCATACAAGCCTATGTTCAAACTTTTGAAAACTTTATGGATGAAGAACATTTACTGCCGCATTTAAGTAAAATTTAATTAACTGTGGTCATCCACTGAGCTTGTACTTCAGTTGAAAATTAATTGCAAAATCCATTACAGATAATATTATCACAAGTAAGGAATGTGAAAGAGAGTGAATCAGGAAATATCGACAACATTTCATTCCTTGCAAAACTATTTCTCCGATGATGTCTTCAATTAAAGAAGAGAAGGGTGCCTTCGTAATATTTTGAAACTCCACCTTCAAAACTCAAAGACACACCTCAAAAAACAGTTAAGAGTTCAGACATATACCCCATAAAATCCAAACAACGGCATCTTCCTTTAGCACAAGAGAGATGCGTTGACCGACAACCATCACGTCTGAGTGTACCAAATTACTGCCCTTGAGTCGAGCTGTTGACAGTTCGACGATATATTGGGTTACAACGACGAATCGACTTGTCGGACAGGGCATCATTACAACATCCGCTACAAAGTTCCCGCAGGCAAAATCTTTTGAACATTCAAAACCCGGCACAATGGTCAATAACTCATTAGCGATAATTTTCTGTAAAACACATTCAAAAATATTACGTAAAGTTTTTACATAAAGCAGAAAACTTAAAATTCCCGGAGGGCCTTCTACATCCAAATTTAAGGTAAACTGACTGTGAAGTTGTCTTGAAATAAGATTCAAAGGTAAAGAACTAAAATATTACATTTGATATTAATTAATATATATATTAATGTAAGACTCATCGCTCACAAGACAGAAGCTTAATGCCTGTCTGAAGCATATGTCTCAAGCTTTAGAAGACCGAAACGGGCGTTCGGGAAATGTTAAATAAACTATATATCTTCTTCCTTTTCATAGTAGAATTGTTTCAAAGATTATCCAAGAAGCGAGAGTTGAGAAATATTTTCATCTAGAAACAGAAACTATAGAGAAGTTGGATATAAATCAAAAAACTTTTTTTTTTATTATTATAACATAATAATTAAAATAATAATACATAATAATAATAATAATAATAATAATAATACATATATAGATAATAATTAATCAATAATTTAAATTATAAATACATAATTAATAATAATAATAAATCAATAATGAATATGACAATAATACAAAACAACAAAAATAAAAATAAAAAATAAAATTAAAAAATAAAATAATAATAAATAATTCATAATAAACTAATAATAATAGATAATAATAAATAATAATTAAGTAATAATAATCAATTAATAATAATAAGTAAATATAGTAAATAAATATAATAAAAATAATAAGTAAATAACTAATAAATAAAAATACCCATAACTTATAAAAAATGTAATATATAATACATAAATAATAATGATAATAATATAATATTAAATAAATAATAATTAATATAATAAACATAACTAATAATAATAATAATAATAATAATTTAATATAATAATAATATATAATATAATAATTAATAATAATAATATTAATAATAATAAAAATAATAATAGTAATGATAATAATAATAGGTAATATTTTAAGGTAAAATTTAGATCTCAGCCGTGCTAATATTTTAACCGTACTTTACAAGTTCTATTCGAATTCTGCTAAAATGTTCTTTTATTATTCCGGAAGAGAATTTTAATAAGGTTTACTACTTCGAGAAAAAACAGAAGTTGAAACTTTTAATCAGATTATCATCAATTATTTCGGCCGTGTACACTTTCAGGCAATGATCTACCGTTAAACCTATAGACTATTATTATAAATGCCAGTTTACAAAAATAAATTTCTTAATATAAAAAATCTTAGACAATTATTTATTAATAAAGTGTGTGAAGTGTAAAATCAATTTTTGATTGAAAAACATCAAATAAAAACTTCTTTATTTTTTTGCAAATACAACTATTACACGGGATATTAGATGTAACTGCGAAACAGTCAAACAATCAAAAAACATTCAAGCATTAAAAACATCTCAAGCATTCATCATTTTTCATTTGAAATTTCACATTGATATCCCGGCTTAAGTTTTTTTATATAAAAAGAGATGTCTAGCTATTTCGAAGCATAGTTGAAATTATCGAACTATTGAAATAAAATTTTAGAAACAACCGCAATTTCAACTGTACAGTTGGGAATTTGTGATCTCGACTCGTGTAATGCTCCCACTATTTACTGGGGTTTATACCTGTGTTGCATAATTCGGGTTCTTAGAGTGTTAGTTGTGTAGTCCACTTAAGTTAGCAGAATTTACCATCCTAATCTTCTTGCGCAATTAAATTGATCCACTAAACATATCCTCTGTAAGTCCCTTTCTCGAAATCCAGATGACCACGGGTGAACTAAACATATGCCACGGACACTCGTCTCGGTGTTTGAAAGTAGCTGTCTAACATTAAACCTCTTTTTCTGACCTATACAGTGTTCCTTTAACAGATGTATGGGGTGTTAATTTTACGTCTTCTTCTCTAGAAAAATATTTTGTCAAAAATTGGATGAGTTTAAAATAAAAAGGTTTATCCGGCTTTCCATGTTAAGTGAATTGTTGTATTGGCAGTTAAAAATGTTGTTTAAAGTTCTTTTAATAACCTTTTCTATTTTTAATTTGAGGATAAACCTATTATTTAATTAAAGGAGAGGTTTTTTGTTATTCTATCACCTCTTTGATAAAAGAGTTCCCACGATGAATGATTATATTTTTTATAAAAGCAACAATTGTATTAATAGTTAAGTAGGTTTTAATTCAATTTTTGAATTTAGTTTTTAATAATCTTGCGTGAGTATTATTAAGATCACATTCACTTAATTTGTATGTTTATAAAATTAACACTTTCCTGGATCCCTAGTTAGCTTTTAAAGAGTCTTTGTTAAGATCAGGTTTAATAAGCACCAAGATGCTTATGATCTCTAATCATACACGCGAATAGATAGGCTAAACTGATCAATTATTGAAAACCCTAATTCCAACAGGAAAGCTTTTTAAAAGTACATTGATAGATTTTCATCGTTGGGAATTCTCTTGTTTTGAACAAAAGACGCGGGGTGAATAAGTAAACATTAACAGAATAAACCTCTGCAATAATGGCTTATCTCATGATTACATTGTGAAACATAGATAGCAAAGGTTATTAAAAGAACTATAAACAACATTGTAACTTATCCATTCAAATTCAACAAAATTTCAGAACTTAACTAAATGGAAGACAAAGCAGTGGATAACTTGTTATTTTTAAATTCACTAGATCTCAAATATTGACCAAAGTATTTTCTGAGAGAGTAATGAGCGAAAATTAAACATTAAATTGAAAAGGGAACATGTTATAGTCAGAGGCAAAAGAAAATGGACGTTAGGACATTTATAAGCTACTACATCATCGTAGATCGAGTGTCCCTCACATATTTGAAGATACCGCGTGGGATTCTATTAGACTTGCGGAGGATGTATATAACCTTAGAAGGCAGTCTATTGGTCAGTAGGGATTCCAATTTGAAGTGACTCGACAGATTGAGTACAGGAGATCGTGTAATTCCTCTTAACGGTTGGATACACGAACTAACGACTCTAAAGAACCCGAATTAAATGCAACAGCAGTTATAAACCCAGTTAAAAATATGGAAGCATTACACGACGCCGGATCCACCCAAAAATCCCCACCTAACCAGTGAGACATTTGCTGATGTTGTTTTTAACAATTTTATTTCAAGATTGATAATTGTTAACAAACGTCTTCGTATGGCAGAATCTCTTTTTGTTAAAATACAAAAACTTTAAGCCGTGAATATGTCAATTGTTTGAAATATATCGAAATACTTGGATAGACAGAAGTGACAAATGAACATGATACATTGCGTTGAATTGAATGATACCTCTGAACTTGACAATGCTTTGTGGTTTCAGGCTATCACCTAGTATCCGATGATAATAGTCTGTTATTGCAAAAACAAGCTGTAAGTTATTGTGAGACTTTTGTCCATCGCATAAAATTAATTTTTATAAACTTTCACAATTAATGTAAAATTTAATTTTTAAGATTTTATATTTAGAAATTTGATTTTGTAACCTGCATTAAAATATAAGTTAGTTTACACCGTTGAGCATGCCTGTAAAGTTGTACAGTGCGAAATGGATTGGCTATAATATTAAAAGTTTTTAACCTTCTTTTTATTCTCGAAATTTAGTCCTTAATATAAAATATTCTTCCGAAAATAAAGAACTATTTTAGAAGAATGAAAAAGAAACTTTGTAAAAAAATAAATTAATAATAATAATAAATATAATAATAATTGAGCAATATTTTTTCTCACAGATAATTATAATATATAATAAAATTACTAATCATAACAAGAGGATTTAGATGTAATATAATAGATAATAATATATAATAATAATAATAATCAATAACAATATTATTATACTAATAATTAATAAATAATAAATAATAATTAATTAAAAAATCATCATAATTAATAATAACTAATAAAATACTACTATACTACTATTAATACACTTTACTACTACTACTACTACTACTTACTAATCTACTACTACTATCTAACTCTCTACTGCACTAACTATACTCTGTCTACTACTAAATAATAAACGTGACAGAATAGCAGGATTAAAAGAACAAAAACAATAATAAATTATTCAATAATTAATAATTTAATTAATAATAATACATATAATAAATATAATAATAATAATCATAAAAACACAATATATCATACACTATAGTATATATAGTAGGATATATACTACCTTATATAATACCTACTATTTTTGTAACGTAGTATAGGTACTATTATATATGTTGCTCCACCTTGCAGGACGCCCCATGGTGTTCGCCTCATGATATTCAGCTACAAAATTCCCAGACAAAATAAGAAAGTAGGGACAACGCAGGTGGTTACAGCAGAAGTTTTTTTTGTGGAGTTGATGGTTTTAAAGTAGGCGTAAGGGGAAGGAGAAAACAGTGTTACCACGCTAACCGATGTATATGGTGTAAAATCATTCCTACACATGTTTGTGTGGTATTTTAGCCGGCGTGCGTTAGCAACGACGAACTGTGTCTTATAGCCAGGTCAATTTTTTCTCCTGATTATCATGTTCCAAGGGGTTTATCAAAACAAAAAAAACGTCATAACTAACCATAGACATTAACAGACCGGTGATAGGCCAAAACACAATATATAGTTTTTTCCATTAGTGATAAATTGTTTTAAAAGTTAAATTTCTCCCCACAATTCTAATGGTGTAACAAGATAACCAACTACGCGAAAAACCCGCGCGCACCTTTCAAACTCTATGAAGTAGCGCGACATAATCGAAGCTATGTGTCGAAATGGGATCACTGAATATTTTTAGTGCTTCCTTGAAATTCACAAATACAAAAAATGAGTACCGTAGTGGGTCGGGCACGCCGGACACACACTAGGACCTGGCGAAAAATAAAGGAACCAGCAAAAACCGAAACCGTTTCCCATCAATAAATAGCGACAAATAAGAATTAATCAAATAATTTCGATTACAATATTCTCCAGACTGAATTTATCCTAATTCGAACACCTTCATCAATTAAAACACCATACTTGAGTTATCTGACCGTATTCATTGATTCCTACAATCCTAAGTAAATTCAGATCATCATATCTAAAAAGAATAAGAATGTCAAATTAAGATAAACAAAAAAAATATTATAATATTTGAATATTAACTATAAAATAATTAGAAAACTATAGCTTACCTTAAGTGCTTAATAAACAAGGAAAAGTTTATCCACACCTTGTTAGAATCTCTGTCAGACAAATCCCATAAAAAACACATAATTTGAGGTCTGGACCATTCTCCTCCGGGACTTTTAACAAAACTCTTAAATGCATTTAAAATTACCATGAAATACTCCCACATAACCTAATTTATATATATATAAAATATAGTATATTATATATAAATTATAGTCATATATATATAAATATATATTATATATATAATAATTACTATACTATATAATAATATATATTATATATAGTATAATAATATTATATATATATAATCTTCTTTCTCTTCTCATCTACCTTATTTTCCAAGATTTGGCCATTACGCTACAAGCATCGGGAAAGAAAAGAAAGCAGTAGGAAGTATCGACAAATGTCGGGAAAAAAAAAACCCAGCCTTACCGCCCCCCCCTCTGTACCGATTAATTAAGTTAGAACTCGCAGCACAGAAAATCCACCCTAAGAGCTTCCATGCGACACGACCCAGACCCCCACTATGTAATCGTCAATTGTAAGGCTTCAATACCCTTGCCAGGCGGGCCACAACCATGGCCCCAGACGAAAAAACCCCGCCATTTTCTCTTCCTATCATGCACCTTATTCTCGCTCTGCCAACTCACAATCTCTCCTTCTAGCACCATTCGTTCACCGATCAATTAACTTTGCTCTTTCATGATCTCCCCTCATCCTGTGCCCTCGATCCAACACACTCCGTCACACGTATTTACATTCACATTTTACCAACCGACGTATCATACATCCCTTTTCCACATGACCACAAAACCATCTCAAGTCATACTTCATATTCTCTCATACCCCTTTTCTCACCACACTGATAACAAGCTCTTCTAATACTGTTTCATCCCCATTTTACTTATGTCTTCTTCGTATCTCCAACACTAAGCATGCCCGCTTAAGATTGTCCATCTTTAAACCACATTACTTAATGACCTACTACTTCATTCAGGCCACCACCTGTGAAATTTTCGACATGAATCCCTGAACTTCCCTACCAAATCCTCCAAATTTTCCTGACCCAATAAAACTAAGACATCCTCGCGATACTAATGTTTCTATCTCGACCCAGGGTGTCATATTTTTGCTTATACAATACTCTATCAACATCCATTATTCGCATGGCCCCATATACTCATCATACATTAAGTTATACTGAGAAAACCTCTTAAAGAAACTCGATGACATTTAAAAAAAAATATTTTTTCCTTAGCTAAATCACGCAGTAACAATACCTTCCCCCACAGCTGTCCAATCACTCCTTTTTATTTTACCACAAAGTAAACGTTTATTTATACCAAAAAAGAAAATAAAACTTACAAAGCATACATTAACTTACCTAAGTGCAATACACGTCCACTTCGATCAACAAAAAGTTCTAATGGTAGAATTTAGGATAACTTTCTTCTCAAAGCATCTAATTTTGATTTTATCGCGTCTCTATCTGTCAAACTTTACAGTTTTAACACTTCTTGCTCTCAAGTTACTGATCTCTACTATGTGATAACTTCTTTTCTCAAAACCTTTTATTCTCTTCTCTTTTTTCTCTGTTTGACATCTGAGACTGTTCTTCATTCTCCTAGGGCAGCTCTTAGCCACGTTGTCAACATTTTTTGATGGATAGAAACTTATGCAATACTTTCACTGATTCCTTACCAGCCACTTCGTGCAACTGTTCCATCTATGATAAAATCTGATTCATTATCTGTCATTTCTCTTCATAATAAAACTACCGAATATACTAAAAAACTCGACTCCATCTCACACACTTGGAAATTCTACACGCAAAAATGATTGCAGCTAATAAATTATAATTTGCATCACAATACTATCCTATCAATAACCATTTAATTCCCATACTATAGCAAAGAGAAAACAATAAATCAATCTCTTAAACCAAAACATCACCATCCAAAAACAATGTGTTACGGTTCATGTCAAAGCCATCTACGAAGAGCTTCACTGCCCAAAGTAGCATGATTGATCTTTACCTTATCTAGAAAAATATAGGAGTGAAAGTCCATAGGTTAAGTCACAATTACAATTTCATCCCCAAATTATAAGAATATAAGATACCTGAAATTTAATACCTTCAAATCGACTCTTCCCGGGCCTATATCTATAAATAGCAACAGTAAATCTAGAGTAGATTTAAATTTAAATCCAAAATTTAAGGTATCAAGAATTCCACTTTGGAAAAGACTATCTAAAACACAAGAACAAACTGATTCTTCTGGACTACCCCTTCCTTCAAATGCTCATAGTAACCACCAGGATCCTTTAATATTGCCTTGACTACAGAATAGAAACACTCCACGGCGTCATTACAATGTAGAGTTTATGTATTAAAATTGGATTGTCGAGACACCCAAATGCCCATTAGGTCACTAGTACCATTTTCAGTTGCATACCCCCTTTACCAACCCAATCAGGTTTCTCATGAATGTTATCGTCACTGCGGTCAGTTTTAGTAGCTCTAAAATCTCCAAACATGAGTTCCATCTCTGCCCTACAAATGAATGGTAAAACTGGCTGCGTTTCCAATGTACAAAGAGTCATACTTCCTGATTTACATCACCTTCTACTACTCCTGCATATAGCAACTTCATCAGGTCCTATACCAAAACGCAACCTCGAACCAAACTGTGCGCCTTCAGTTTGCACGTCAACCAAATGGTCGTTAAGAGTTGAGGTTTTTGTTTTGAAGATTCATTTTATTAACTAAATTTATAATTTTAATACTATAGAATACATACATCATATCTTCAACTGCCACAAAAATCTAAAACTCATCGCTTCATCAAACCACAAAAAATGAGCTATCATCCCTAAAATAAGAAAAAAAAATATATAAAAACAGATTAATCATAATAATCACAGATCTAACACAATCGAATATGACCAAGTACTCCTGCAATCATAAAATTCAATCAACCTGGACAAAACCTTCATTACCGAACAGCAATAGAAGAATAGTAACCAAAATAGTGAACTAACACAGAAATGAAAAAGCAACAACAGAATAGATATGTTAGATTATGGAATGTCATCCCCTCGCCCATCCTTTTTCATTCACATCAAATACATCTCTTATTCATTTTTTATACATAAGGAAAAAAATACTCAACAAAATACTTATGCAACTTGTCCAGATCTTTCTTCCTTTTTGCAAAATTCACAACGCAGGGCACTAGTCCCCTCACTCACACCATACACACCTTACCTCCTTTTTTATCTACGTCTTATCACTTCAAACCCACTACCTTTACCATTATCCTAGCAAATCTCTCTCACCCATATCCTCTCAAACTCTCTCAGATTCGCCACAAACAACCAAATCATCTGCAACACAATAAAAATAGACAACCCCCCACTCTCCCTCCATCATTCTTAAACCATCCGTTTACCTCGCCATCACCCCACCATCGAATTCTTTCGCAGACCCTCAAACAAATCATCCAGATACCAAATTTCGAATTAACCAAGACTACATAACACAACCACCTGTCTCACTCCACCTATAACCCTAAACCAATCACCATGAACACCATATTCTTTACACACGCCTTAATCACCTATCGTTTAATCATACAATACTTTTATTCTCCATTTCAAGAAGCGCCTCAACACACCAAACACCCATAATAGAAATCACAATTACCTGGCTCATTAACACGCTTTCCCATAACTCTATCATACGCCTTTTTAAAGTCAAAGATCATATAAAAACCAAAATATAATTTATTCTTTTCTCCCTTCATTTCTCAACTTATTTATTTCAAGTAAAGATAATCTGATCCAACCACATCCCTCTACCACTTCCTAAACGTACACCTTATTCTTACACCCAATCAGTCCCTCAGTCCACTAGACGCGCCACTCTTTCAACCAAAATACACAATAAACTAATTCCCTTACAACACTTTTATAAACTTATTCCCCTAAATTTCCTATAGTTACCCCTCTTTCTCATTGGAGGAGAGCGGTAATAGGTACTATTACCGCTCTCCTCCAATCCCTTGGAACAATACCTTCCATAAAACTATTTATTAGCAACCAACTTTCCAATAAATTCTGATTCTATTATGTTCTATCTGATCACTTTCACACTACGTAATTCAATTCTAACCTGCACAGATTTACCAATTCTTCAACTTCCTCCACAATCTACCCATACCTTCCTCTAGCTTACTAATAAACCTTCATTCACCCCAAAAATAACATATTCCTTCTTGCACTCATCAAAATCACACCACGCAATTCACTAACACCTTCATTCATTACTATTAATATTGTGCAGATTTATGGATAGTGTTCTCCTTTACCACACTCACCACTCAAACATCCATTATTAACATTTCATCAGTTACCAAAGACACCATCTCCTATCAATATCTAAAAGCAGATTACCACCTTATTTTCTCACCTACTACAAAGATCCTTCATGCTTTACCTTCGAAGATATCCCATAAATGATACCCTACAAACTGTATGTCCCTCATCAATCCTCCTTCCATAATACTTTCATTTACCTACTCTGTTTCTCCTACCGAATATGCACCTTAGTAGCTTAATTCTTTTTACCTCCTTATATAAATCAAACTGATTTTAAAACTCATCATTTCTTTTAGTACATTCAACAAATGATTTCTTTTTTATACCTTTAAACTTTTTTCATTCACCCTCTTCATTCCACCATTCGCATGTTAAACTCTTTTCATATTATATATATCAGATATTATACTATATATATACATATCATATATCATATATATATATCAATATAATTATAATTATTATTACTATTCCATATATTTATAATAATTATATATACTATACTATATAGATCATCACACCAACCCACTTCTCTCCGTATACAAGACTGTGACAGTAACAGCATACATTAGCATTCACTGTAAACCACCAGATAAAAAAGTTAGCTAGAAGAATACTGAACCGCTCACAGTCGAAAGAAGTCCTATGCCTTAACCGCTTCCTTTATATACCCTTAGTTGAAAACTCATTCACACAATCAAATAAAATTCACACCCTAGAGCTTTCAACACGCCCAGACTGCAATTAGGAACCTTACCACCATGCCATCATCGTCAAATGTAGGTGTCTCCTTGTCCCAGTGTCAACGTCAGTACTAACCACACCAGAGTTCTAGGCAACAAAAACACCTGCCCCCTCCCCAAAAAAAACTAAAAAACTCGCAAGTGTTTTTTTAATTTTATTTTTTCATAAATTTTATATTAGCATTTTAATTTTAACAAATTTGAGATATTTCTTAAAAAAAATAAATAAATATAAAATAATAATAAACTATAATATTTATTGTGTTTATATATTATTTAACGCCTATTGCATCCTTTAGCAATTTATGACCGATTATTTTCTTTAGAAATTTGAAAATTAAATTAGAAGGAACATCTATCCTTATCTTAACAATTTAATACAAACAAGTACAAAATGAATGTCTTAAAATCTTTATATATGACTTGTAATAGACACACGGACAGTCTCTTCCAATAACTTTTTTGATCGGAAAATAATTACTTCATAAGCTGTACCCCCCAATATAATTCAATAATTAAATATTATAATATAATTTATCTATTTACCTAAATTTTATTAGTGAAATAAACATTTAATATAATAATAATACTATATCAGTTATAATTAAAAATTAAAGTCAATATATATAGTATATAATTATAATATAATTTAATATAATAGAATATTTATACATATATATATATCATACATATATATATATAATATATATATAATATATACTATTACTATTATATACAATTCATTATATTACTAATAAATATATAGCAAATATGCAAACAACTAACATAATATATATAATACTGTATAATAACAAAAACATCATGAGCGAAACAGATGACCAGAACTCGCACTCACCATGATACACGTGATCACTGGGTACCCCCCTGGGGGTACGCGGTCCCCTCTTTGAGCACACTGTCAATTGAATTGGCTAAGGTTTAAATTCCCCATTATTAAAGGTTCTCAATAAACTTTTCAGTTTCAATAAAAAAAAGGGAAATCAAAAATAACTTTCCACTCTTGGTTATAAAATTATCCTTAGACAATATATTTTGATAATTACCACTTATTTTATTAAATTTAATAAGTATCAATAACAGTACATCAAACTCAATTTGAACATGCCATTATAAAGAGAAAAGTTTTTGAAGATCTTCCATTGTAATTTTATTCACATTTAGAAATGTATGACGTCAACCTATTTCTTACAAATTTATTAAATAGTTCTACAATTATACATATCCTAACCTGCTCTAATTAAGGCACTAATTTTACAACTGCAAACATCTGACATAATATAAATACAATAACTCTTAAGCTACTAACAATTATTAATTTTATATATATAATAACTTACTTAATATATAAATAATAATACATATACTATAATATATATTATAATATTATACTCATTATATATAATACCTATATATATAATATATATTAATACTATATATATATAAATATATTTAAAAATAATATAATAATATATAAAATATATATATAATATATATATAAAGAAATTAGGATATATATATCATAGTATATAAAATACTAATATATATATATAATATAACTATATAATATATATATATATCATAATATATATATGAGTATAATTAAGGTATACTACTCCAGATATTATCCTCACCTTTCAAAGGCCTTATATTATATAAATCGAAGAAGATGTTAATGTTCTGCAGTATCTAACGAATATATACATTCAAAAATATCATAGCATACACTAAATCCATCGATATGCCTTAGTTATCAGCAGTTATCGTGGGTATCCGCTTAAGACAAATTCCTAAAGTTATCCGAAGCTATTCTTGTCTACTCTTATCTTTCCTGAGTATATTCCATCAAAATCAAAAATAAAATCAAAAATATTGGAACAAATATTTCCAAAAAAAAACATTATCTCAAACAATAGACTAATAATATAACCTCATAACCACTAATAAAAAATGTGGTAGCAAAAAAATACTTACATATACTAGGTGGACTAATCATATGCCTAATACTATACTATTATATTTATCTATATAATATATCCAACTCATCAAAAATAATTGTAGATTATCATAGTGCAATCAGTCATAGCGAGAGATGACCCAAACGAATGAAAGAAGCGAATATCGCGACCAAGACCAACATAGTGAGATCGTAAGTAAAGATAAGAAGAAGCTACCTGCAGAACAAAGGAGAATAAGATTGCTGTTAAAGAAAGGACATTGAAATCATAAATTGTTCATTTTCAACAAAGAGAAACCTTCACATCAGTTCACAAGATATAGATTGGAACAGAGCACAAGAGACTATCGAGCAGAAGCTATTATAGACGAGACAAAGAGCGTTCTGATATAGTCTAACAAGAAAGTGAAAGTTAACCTGGGAGAGCCAAGTAGAGTGATTCAGAGCATGAGAATAGAATGAGGACGACCGGAAGGGAAACCCAAAACACAGTCGCAGAACTACAGAAAAAGAAAGGTGATGTGAAAAGGTCACTCGAAGCGCAGGGGACAAGAACAAGGAAAAGTGAAAAGTAAATAAGCACGAAGTCGAGACAATGAAGAAGGAGTCGGAAATGAGCGGAGAAAACAAGTACAAAGAAAAACAGGAAGCAGA